>BHFT01001265.1:0-73172 GCA_004320025.1 Laticauda laticaudata | reverse complement strand
AAAATCTGATTTCTGACACAAATGACATGCGAAATGACACCACTCTACTTCTCAGATCACGGCAAATATCCGATGTTACCATAACAGCGATATATACTTACAGGCACCATTTCTTTTTACTCTGGGTGCCACTCCATTTCTGGGTTTTTCTCCCGCCGATATTAACACAACTCTGATTGGTTTTAGTTAGTCACGTGACCGCGTAGTGTTTGCGATCATCACATGCAACTTTGTATCCCAGTTTCTCTGCATTTAGTACAAGCATCTCCGCAGTAAAATTCATAAATAAATTAAGCCATGTCTGATTTTAAAAGAAAAAGAATGTCTTATCTGCTCTCTTTTAAAGCTCAAAGTAGTGAAGGCTGCAGAGTGAAACAAAGCAACCTTCGACAGCAGCAAGAACCTTTGGAGTGGATGAGAGCAATATTAGAAGCATGCGAGCAAGGGCATTAGTACATTGGATTGCAATCCCCCATTCAAAACGTACAAAAAAGGGCCCAATAGCTGGGCAAATTCCCCTGAAATGGAAAAGCACATTCTTCGAGTGGTTTGAGGCTACAGTGTGTCAGATTGGCACGTGCGCTTACACAAGCCATTGCAGATGGCCAAATCTGGAAAACTACTAAGCGTACCATCACCTTCACGCTTCCCCAGGCTGGTGTACAAGGTTTTGAAGAGAAAATGGATATCACTAAGACAAAGAAAAAAAAGCCCAAAAAGCTACATCAGAATTTGAGGAAAAAACGTGATAAACTTCCCAATGCTTTCCGTGATAAATAACGAAAGACTGGTGATTTTCCTCTCAGCAGGAGTTGGCAAAATGACGAGACCTCCTAATGTCGCTTGACATGCCAAAGCACTAAACATGAATCCCAAAAGGGTGAATAAAACAGTTCTTATATAGACCAACAGGCACCAAAAACCCATTTTAACAGTGGTGCTAAGTTGACTGCAATGGGTGAAGCTACCCTCCCCCATGGTAATCTTCAAACGAAAAACCCATCCAAAAAACAATTTCCCAATGTGTGGCTCTCCATCAGCATCCCAAAGGATGGATGGATGAAGAAGGGTAAGCCGACCCCCAAATTTGAAAAAAAAAAAGCGTTCTAAAGTCGGCTTATATGCGAGTATATACGGTAGATTTGAGTCTTTCCAGTCTTAGCACTTTAACTACTAGACTATACTATCTCTTGTTGCCTGCATTTTGTTTTAAAGAGTATTTTATAAAGTACAACATTATCTTAAACTAAGCACAAATACACAACAAACTGATTGCTGAAAATATTCTTAAACCTGGAGTATGCCATACTTTTCTTTCTAATTATTGTAAATTTAATTCCAGAGTTTTATTTTATTTTTTACCTGACCCAATATAGCAGTCCTTAAATGTTTTCAGAGTATATGTAGGTTACACCATGCCCATGATGATGATGATGTATGTGTGTGTGTATGTGTGTAAAATAAATATAAATATAAATAATATCCAAGAAGCTTCTTCAGCTCTGAAGCTTCTTGGATGAGAAGTGAAACGCCTTCAAAGAAAAACTAGAAAGTCCAGTTGCCTCTTGAAAAAACACCTTTGGGGTTTGAACAAAGTAGATGTTTTGCCACTGTGTAGTAAAGCAATCAGGTTGCTTTACTTCTCTGAATGAGCTAAAGTGGCTGCTTTGGTTCAGTTTGCTTTGTTTTCTGCAGCCGCTTCTGGCAACTGCCCATCCAACCAAAGTTCTGTGAAAGCCCTAGCTTGGAAAGAGGAATTACATTCTTATGCAAGTTGTGCAAGAAGGCAGATGGTGTTGCCACAACATGGTGAACAACATTTATTAGCATGAAGCACCGTTCTGAATGGGAACCACCTTATGTAGGCTAAATTGCAATATGGCAGACTCAATCATTGCATCTTTTTGATCCCTTGCCTCCTTTTCATGACTGAGTCAGTCAGAACTGCCTGGATGAATCTACTTTCTTGGCACGATTTTGGAACAGGTTTGTCATTGCCTTATTTCTAGGGCTCAAAGATCTTGGGTATTTGGCCCAAGGTCATCCAGCTGGCTTTGTGCCCAAGGTAGGACTAGAGCTCACAATCTCCTGGTTTCTAGGTGCCTTTAATTTCTACACCAAACTGGCTCATTTTCACACACATAATATGGCTAACAGGTGTTCTGAAGTGTAGCCCTATCCTTGATTTCCCCTTCCCCCACCCCCCAAACTGGTTGCTTCCAAAGGTATATAAACCTTGTGTTGTTAAGCTGCTCATTGACTTACTTAGGCAGCTCTAGTAGAAGCATCATGGGGTGCTAGCTGTATTTTTCCTGCAGGTTTTTAGTCAAGCAAAAATTGTGCTTGCATAAAATTCAAGTATAATTTGAGAAAAATGTTAATTCCCCATAATAAAGTCCCATATCTGGCCCACCAAGTCTTTTATTTACCTCTCATTCATTTCCCACAACTTTCTTGAGAACCTAATAATTTAATGTTTGCATTAATGGAGCTTGCATAACTGCAAGCACTTAAATTGCTTCAGTGAGCAATTTAACAGACCATGTTCTGTTAAATACAAAGTGTAGTTCATCCTGTAATTCTCTTTGCAGGAATTAAGAATGGGGTTGAAATTGATTGAAAATTATATGTCTACTGCAGGGTAGGAAATCTAGATTGACTGGGCTGAAATATTGAATGAAGCATTCGTTTTAACTATGATTGATGGAACTATGATTTGTGGCCTGGTCTATATCTTAACACACATATCTCACACTAAGGCAGAACTGTAATTTCTGGCTGAGGATGCATTTAATTCACATACGATTTTTGGTCTCAGTATGGTGGAGAAATGGTAATATTGAAACGGTAATATTCAGAGCTTGGAAATGCTCGTTATAGGTAATTATTTACTAACTGGACCCAAAATTTCTCTTGCTAAACCAGACAGTTGTTAAATGTGTCATGCCCTCGTTAATCAAATCTGATTTCCCCCATTAACTTCACTTGTTTAGCCAACTGGGAATATTAGAAATGGTGTTAACATGATCCTGGGACACTTACACTATTATAAATATGAGTCAGTAGCCAAATGCCCAAATTTTTATTATGTGACCATGGGGATGCTGCAATGGTCATTAGTAGGAAAATCCATCATAAGTCACTTTTTTCAGTGTCGTAACTTCGAATGGTCAATAAACGAATGGCTGTAAGTCAAATACTGCCTCCATTAATGTATTCTGTGGGTTTCATCTCTAAAAGTAGCTTTGGTCCATGAAGGACTGTGGAATGTTTATATCACCTTGAAAGTACCCTGGAAAAAGATGGAATTTTGCTTTAAGGTGCTATAGACAGGTGTTATTCACAGACCTACTTAGTACATCTATTTTGCATGGGTTTTTCCCCCTTTGATTTCAAAATCATTCCATACAAATGTGCACTTCCTATGGCGCTCTTCTGACTTGTTTATCGGTATTATCACAGTTTCTGTGGGCATGCATACATATGTGCATAATCTGCAGTCACATCAAAATTGGGAAGGCAGACATTATGGCGATTTGAACAAGTCTACTGTTGCAATCTTCCAAGCTATGTCATGCTGCAGGAGGAGATATCCCACACCAACCCAGGTGTTTCCTCATGTCAAGTAACATTGCAACATAGTTTCCTGATTTCGTTATGGGAATAAGTGCCAACTATTAATTATTAGAGTTCAGCCAATGGAGTCCTTGCGATTCATAAACAAGTCTTGTGACATCCACTCTCAATGGCAGGCCACAAATGTATCTTGAAAAATAGGGTGTGATTGTTCAACTCCAAGCAGGATATGTTTTGTGATATCCAATTCTCATACCAGTGAAGTACAAATAGCTGTTTGTAATATGATAAACAAATCTCTGCTGTTGCTGTTAAACATTAAAATAAACCTGGGCTTGACCAGTGAAAATAATAGAACATTTGTTGACTTAGAAGTTGTTTGCTTGGAATGCTGTAAATAAAAGTCTAGTTGGAAAGATTGAACCTGGTCTTCCTGGATGGCACTAGTGAAACTCAAATGTTTCATAGGCAACTCTGGAAATAAACAAAGCATTTAAAAAGAGTGACTTGACTGTTTTGGTTTTTATCTTTTTTTCAAAATCTGGTAGTTCCTCAAAACAGTTCTCAACAAAACAAGATTAAATTACTTGGGATTATTTTCTAAATGTTGTGTTCCACATCAAAGAAGCCTTGTTTTCAAAGTCCATATTTTTTTCTGAATTTTCAAAGGGATTATCTTTTTTAATCCTGTTGTAGCAAAAATAAGCCTCCAAGTACTTTATGGTGTGTTAAAATATGACATTTTTTAAAAAAAAAAGATGATATAAGACTTCATGGATTAATCTGTTTGTACTTCTGTATTTGGATTTAAACAAAAAAAACATGGATATTGAAATGTACACTGAAAAAGTGCAGTATGGACATTTGAGTATGTTTACTTTTCTGTTTTTTGTATGCAGCATTTACATAGTCTTGACCCATAGACTCGTCCAAAGTATAATAGATCTAATTCTAAATCTCCTAGAATCTAAATATTGAATATTGGTTTCCACATTTCAGATTGGGTGGGACTGGTTTATTTTGTGGGACAAATGATTGGTAACATGGGCAGCAGAGGTGGGAATGCTCTGGTTTTTAAAAAATGTTTAACTTCCTCTTCATTCTCCGCAGCTGAGTAATAACTCAAATCACATTAATGTTTATAAACAAAAACATACTGGAGGAGCTTTCAAATACTGAACAATCATTAAGAGTGTTGTCTGATTTGAAGGAGGGAGGTTCCCGAAATCATGCTAGTGTGCAAATATTGAATTGGTACCAGCAGGACACACTTGCATTTTCTTTTTCTGGAACATTTAAATTTGCTTGCCAATTAAAATGATTTGCTGAATGGAGTTTAGGAATAAGCATTACGTACAAGGACAGTTTTAAAGATACTTCACTAGAGCTTGGCTCTACAGCAGTTGAGTAGGATATTACTAAGGGATTGTAATCTTTTTTCCCCAACTTAAAACAGTTCATTTAGTGACCATTCAAAGTTATAATAGCACTGGAAAAAGTGATGTAAGACTATTTTTCACATTTAACAACTGTTACGCGTCCCCATGGTCACATGACAAAAATTTAGATGCTTGGCAACTGACTTGTATTTATGATGATTGTAATGTTCTGGGGAGTCACTTTTTGCAGCATACTGATAAGCAAAGTCTATGAGAAAGTCAGATTGTCCTAACAATTGTGTTACTGTATAACTGGAATGATTCACTTAACAATGGTGGCAAGAAAGATTGTAAAGTAGTGCAGAACTCAATTGGCAACTATTTTGTTTATCAACAGAAACTTGGGACTCAATTATGGTCATACATTGAGGGCTCCTTGTTTTACTGTTTGGAATAGAAAACCAGTATAAATACAATATGTGAGGCTTTATAAAAATGCCGGATTGTTCAATTAGACAATTTAATTGTCTGGATGAAATCATTGAAGTTGTCAAAACAGTCTAAGCCAGGGATGTCAAACTCGATTTCATTGAGGACCGCATCAGGGTTGTGTTTGATTTCGGGGGGGGGGGGNGGGGGAATCAACATGAACATGGCCCTCCTGAGCTCTATTTTTGCTAGCAGAGGTTGCAGGAGGCCGTTGCAGCCCAAAATGGAGCTCGGGAGCCCATTTTTACTAGCAGAAGCACCGCGGGCTCATCCTTCGCTGTTTCCAGGGTGGTCCTGCAGCCCAGATCTAAGCACCTCACGGGCTAGATCCGGTCCCTGGGCCTTGAGTTTGACATCCCTGTTCTAAGCCATGGATTCTTAAACAAGCTGTAGTTGGCTATGAGTTCTCATTATACATTCAGTCAAAATTAAACATCATTATGATTTAGCCTGATATGTGAGTCTATCCTTTAACTAGCTTAAAAGGATCAGAACTGAGTCTAAAATGTTTAGTTTAAACTAACTTAGAGCTGGCATATTTGAGAGACGGCCTCGCCACCTACCCATATACAGATAGTCTTTGTTTAGCAACTGCCTTGGACAACGGTGATGAAAAAATAACTTTGTGATCAGTGCCCACATTTAACACTTTTGCAGGTCTGTAACACAAAGAGAAGAGAGGCTCTTTTACATCCCATTGTTGAAAGTTCTACATTATGTGGCACTGAGTAAAGGAATGCTCTTTCTTTGGAGGTTGGTGCCAATGTGACTGTTCACTCAAGCATTTAATTCTAATGTACTGAAATCGTAATGTGGTTCTTTGCAACACCGCAGTGTACGAGCAGTAATGCTGCATTGTAAGGTTTCTGACAAGTTGGGTTTGGTGGGTTGTGTTGTACTGTTGAGCCATTGTAGTTTCTAAGTTAATTAGTTTTTTACCTGCTAGTTTATACTTGCTTTGAATGATTTTATTGAGGCTTCAGATTCTAGTTGTACTTGAAATATTTCAACACATATCTTTCTTTTCACTACAAAATGCAAGAGGTAAAATTAAACCACATTTTCTATTGAATGATACAAATTAAGGCATTTGGAGTATCTCCCGCCACCCCTCACCCCAATTTGGCTGTTCTCCTTTTTCAAGAAATTCTGAAAGAATGCAACCTACCAGAGTGGGATCTTATTCTGACAAGGCAACATTTAACTTTAAATGGGTGTCATGTTTCAGCAATACCCATCCAGATGGTTTTGTGGTGGCACAAATATTGCCCAGACTTGCTTCTCTGGGCAGGTGTTTCTTTAGTTCAGTTGATACTGCATCTGATAGTTGCAAGCCACCAGCTTTTGTATATGATATTGTTGAAACTTGAAATACCAGGTGTTTGCAAACAAATCGGTGAATGTGCTTTTGTTTCCATTTTGTTTGTTCAACTCCAGCTCATTTGCCATGCTGAAAGATTATGTGTTGGTCAAATATGGTACTTTGGTGAATTATTCCTAATCTTGCAGTTACTACAGAAGTGTACTTCCAAAGCTCATTTTATTGAGTAAACCAGGCATCAAAATCACAAACCATAACAAGGCCTTCCTTGTTCAAGCTCCCATTTCTGTCCCTTGTTACTCTGGGCTGAACTACATTTCCTAGCAGCCTTAATATTAACATCAATTATTGTTCTATTATAAATGTCTCATTATAATAAGGAACAGTAAGAGTTATAGCAACATCTGGATGGCCGCATGCTGTCCATTCTTACTGGAAAGGAATTGAAAGCAAAATAATGGCTTATAATGTGCTATTGCTGTATAGGTAGTCTTTGACTTACAACAATTTGTTTAGTGATCATTTGAAGCACTGAAAAAAATGACTTATGACCATTTTTCACACTTATGACCGTTACAGCCTCCCCATGGTCATGTGATTTACATTTGGATCCTTGACAACTGGTTCATATTTATTATTATTTTTTTGATTTTTTTATAACAAAAACAACAAATAAAATAATCTTTCAGTTATAGTGTGTCGGTTAGGTATATATATCTTGTGCACATAACAATATTGATATACATTTCTTAATTGAGTTTACATTCATATATTGTGGTCAACATTATATCCTCTTTTATCATTATTACATTGTCATTAAGTTTTTATTTCAATTTCAAACTATCCTTAGAGGCAAATTCCAAATCTTACTAAATTATATTCATATTAAAGCTTATTCAAAAATAATCAATTTTAGTATATCGCAATTAATACAATATCCTTTAATTTCTAACTCTGTTTTCTAGCCATCCATAGAATAACTCCCACATTTTATAGTACTTCTTTTCTTGTTCTCTGGTAATGTTAATCTACTCATTTCTGCACATTCCATTATTTTCTTAATCACCTCCTCCTCCATTGGAATTTTCTCATTTTTCCAAGTTTGAGCAAATACAATTCTAGCTGTCGTTAAAACATTAATAATCAAATATGTTATTTCTTTTTTATAGCTCAGGCAAAATCTCCAATAAAAACATCTCAGGTTTTAAGGATATGTTGTTTTATCATTTTTTTCCAACCATGTGCATATTTTAGTCCAGTATCTTTTAGCTTCACTGCATGTCCACCACATATGGTAATATGATAACTGGTTTATATTTGTGATGGTTGCAGTGTCCTGGGGTCATGTGATCTGCTTTTGCAACTTTGTGACAAGCAAGATCAATGGGGAGACCAGATTCACTTAACAGCAGGGTTACTAATTTAACAACTGCAGTGGTTCACTGAACGAATATGGTAAGGAAAGTCATAAAAAGGGGCAAAACTCACTCAACAAATGTCTCACTTAGCAACATAAATTTCGGGCTCAATTGCTGTCATAAGTTGATGACTACCTGTAATTTATCTTTTGTTTATTTCTAGAGTTGATGTATATACACTGCTCAAAAAAATAAAGGGAACACTTAAACAACACAATGTAACTCCAAGTCAATCACACTTCTGTGACTTCCTTGTGAAATCAACTGTCCACTTAGGTTAGCACACTGAATTGCACAATTCAATTTCACAATGCTATTGTGCAAATGGAATACACAACCAGGGGAAAGCATAGGCAAAGACATCCCCAAAGACACGGCAAGGCCCAATTAAAAGGAGTGTTCTGGTGACCACAAAGACCACTTCTCCAGTTCTATGCTTTCTGGCTGATGGTTTTGGTCACTTTGGAATGCTGGCAAGTGCTTTCACTCTAAGTGTAGATGAGACAGAGTTTAAAACCCACACAAGTGGCTCAGGTGGTGCAGTTCATTCCAGGTGGCACATCATGCGAGCTGGGCAGAAGGTTTGCTGTGTCTGTCAGAGTAGTGTGCAGAGCATGAGGTGCACTAGAGACAGGCCAGTACATCAGGAAGACATGGAGGAGGCCATAGGAGGGCAACAACCCAGCATCAGGACCGTCTATTCCGGCTTTGGTGGCAAGGAGGGATCAGAGGAGCACTGCAAAGCCCTGCAAAAGACTCCAGTGGGCCACAAGAATGTGCATGTGGCTGCTCAACAGTCTCCTTGAGGGTGGTATGGAAGGCCCGAATCGTCCCAACAGGTGGGGGTTGGTGTTTCTAGCTCCAACACGTGCAGGATTTTGGCATTTGCCCAGAGAACACCAAGATTGGCAAATTCACCACTGCTCACTGTTGCTCTTCAACAGAATGAAGCAGGTTCACACTGAGCACTGTGACAGACGTGAAAGGGTCTGGAGACGCCATGGAGAACATCTGCTGCTTTTGCAACTCCTGCCTGCCATTGATCTGGTTTGGGCAGTGGGTCAGTCTGTGTGGGGTGGCATTTCTTAGGGGACTGTGTAGCCCTCATGTGCTCGCTCAGAGGTAGCCTGGCTGCTATTAGGTACCCGAGATGAGATCTAAGACCCCTTGTGATGACCAATTTGCTGGGTGCGGTTGGCCGCTGGTTCCTCTCTAATGCAAGACAATGCTAGACCTAATGTAAGTGGTGTGCGTCAGCAGTTCCTGCAAGATGAAGGCCATTGATGCTACTGGACTGGGCCTGCTTGTTCCGCTGACCTATCCAATTGAGCGCATCTGGGACATCATGGTCTCACTTCATCCAAGCCATTGCCACATTGCATCCACATGACTGTTTCAGGAGTTGGGAATGCTTTAGTCCAGGTGTGGGAGAGATCCTCAGGAGACCCATCCGCCACCTTATCAGGAGCATGCCAGGTGTTGTAAGGAAGGTTCATACTAGGCATGTGGAAGCCACACACACTAATTTGAGCCTCATTTTGACTTGTTTAAGGACCATTATATCAAAGTTGGATCGCCTGTAGTGTTTTTTTCCACTTTAATTTTTTGAGTGGTAACTCCAAATGTAGGCCTCCATGGGTTGCTAATTTGATTTCCATTGATAATTTTTGTGTGATTTTGTTGTCAGCACATTCAACTATGTAATGAAAAAGTATTTAATAAGAATATTTTATTCATTCAGATCTAGTATGTCTTATTTTTGTGTTCCCTTTATTTTTTTGAGCAGTGTAGTTAGGCCTTTTCAAAGAATAGTGCTGCTTTAAGGTGGGGAATTTTAAAAATTTTAAACAACTTCATTGGATTTCCAAATAAATATTGGGTATATACGTGAGACTCATTGCTTCTTAGTTAAAAGTAAGACTAATGCCCGTTTCAACTGCAAAGTATTTACTAATAGTTATAATATTAGTAACAACAACCAATTTGCCTCTGTATAAATTGTTTAGTTAGACAATCACATTTTTTTGTGCTTTGGAACAATCAGATGGGAATTTTTGTCCCAGTCATTTGACAATATAATTTACATGACCTAGTTAATCTGGCATTGTTGAATGATAATTTCCCTTCACTGAAGGGAGTTGCACATGGAGACTACTAGAATTTATGAAACATCAGCCTTCTGTCTTTTAAAATTATCTGTTGCTACCAGTCTCTTCCAGTTTCGTTAGTGAGAAAGCTCAGATTAAATATTCAGCTGTTACTCATTGAGGGAACTAGCACACTAGATCAACAGTGGTTTCATGTCCTGTTCCCTTAAATCTGTTAGTGTAGCCGGTTCAGTCATAGAAATTACTCAGAAGTTAGAATTTCATTTGGGTTACCCTGTGCTTTCAACTGTGTCATTCAGACATAACAAGCTTTGAAAGCTATAGTCTTTGGCTTAGCATGATTTATGGACTCAGCCAATGAAATAAATCATGATTAACAAAGCTTCCTGACTTAGCACAGTGTTTAAACCCTGTTGTTTTATCAATCCTATATATGCACTGGTCCATCATAACAATGACGTACTTATAGGTGATGAGCAAAAAAGTGTGATTCAGTATATGTTGGCATGGTCTTGAATATATGCACATTCATTCTGCAAGAAGGAGTATGCTAAAGATTTGTTCTAAATATAAACCATACATCATTTTTAATTTCTCTGGTTTGAAGAATGGGTCCGCTATGGCCAGGGAGACCTACCTGCAACTCCATTTGGAGTTATTGTGCCTTCTCCTAAATCAGGGAGGGCCTTCAGATAACCACTTGTGTACAAGTCGCTTTGAAGCTTGAGGACATGATGGTCTAGAACAGGGGTCTTCAAACTTGGCAACTTTAAGACTTGTGGATTTCAACCCCCAGAATTCCTCCTCCAGTCATATTAGCTCAGGAATTCTGGGAGCTGAAGTCCACAAGCCTTAAACTTGCCAAATTTGAAGACCCGTGATCTGGAAACATATTATACAAATTAATAAATTCATTCATTCATTCATTCATTCATTCATTCATTCATTCATTCATTCATTCATTCATTCATTCAATGTTTCTATACCTCCATCTCCTTAAGCTGAAAAGTGATTCATGGACAAGTGGTTATTGCAATGTACTTGGTCTGCTGCTGAAAATCACTCAGAAACTTCAACTGGTCTAGAATGCAGTAGCAGTATTGATGCAGTATCTCTGCTTCACGCGCTACACTGGTTGCCAAGTTATTTCAAGGGACTGGTTATGATCTATATAATCTGTGTGGATTAGAACCTGGTTATCATCTGTCTCCCATAACATCTGCTTGACCTATTGGATTCTGCAGTGGTGCTGTCCTCTGTATTCCTTACATTAAACAATGCAACTGATTGGAACCCTGGAAACGCGTCTTCTCTGTAGTAGCATCTGACTTCTGGAATGAGGTATCCAGATGCCCCCTATTTTCATCCAGGCCTTTGGTCACAGAGAGTGGAACCCATTCCTTCATTGCATATATCTATCTCATTTACCATATTCTGTCTTCTATCTTTTATGTTTTGTTCATTTTATTGTATCTTTTTGTTATTATTGTGAGGCACCCCTAGTCATTGAGTTCAGGTGGCATAATAAATTCAATAAATTATCATATAGGTAGCTTTGGCTGATCTTGAAAAACTAAATAGGATCAAATCAGGATTCAGCATAGATGGGATAGCTCCCCAAAACATTAAGTATCTAACTTATCAAGGGATATTGAAGAACATCCTAAAAGGCAACAGTCGAAAATGCTTGCCATATTGTTGCCAAGGTCTCCATAGTACATGGACATTTCTTCTCTTTTCTTATGGTAGGAACTTCCTGGAAATGCAGCAAATGTAGGAATGAAGGTAATCTAGGAACAGTCTTGACTAGAACTAAGCTTTAACTAACACCATTCTCACTGTTGTAAAGAAAATTGCAGGCGATATCCTTAAGATTATCAAGCATGAGGCTCTACTTGAATGGACTTCCAGTTTATATGATTGCAGCAGTATTATAGTAGATATGATTTTGATGTGCATATGGATCCTCAATTTAGATCTCTTTGCAAAGTTCCATTCAATTTCCCCATATATTAGAAGCAAAGCAGTTCTGTGTTAACTTCCTCCTCAAAATACACATTGGTGGTGGTGGGGGAATGGGGTGGTGGTGGAAAAGTGAGGAATGTAGTTTTCCTTAAAATATCCAAGAAGTGGTTATTTACAAAAGCAAACCATTTGCATTTTGTCGTATTTTTGATCAAACGCTGAGAGAGAAAGGTGGTTTTTGCATTTTTTCTGTAAAGCAACATTTTACAACACACTGCATTTTAATAAAAACAGTTAGGATGGTATTTCCCCATTACTTAGTAACTTAACTTGGATGAGATATGATTTTTTCCACACCTGTTTGAGGATGATGTGCCTGAGTTTATATTCAATGTTTATATTGTACTGAAACATGGTGTTCTGGATTTTTGTGCCTCCCACTTATGTTGTATAACTTGCCAAAGAATGAAAGTTAGATACTTTTTTTTTGCTGAACTAAACTGTCGAAAGATTCTTTGTTAGGTGGCCTATTTTGATTNGCCAAAGAATTAAAGTTAGATACTTTTTTTTTGCTGAACTAAACTGTCGAAAGATTCTTTGTTAGGTGGCCTATTTTGATTATCTGATTGTTGTCCTGGAAAAGAATTTATCCAGACAAAGAAGCTTTTAGCACATTGAACTAATGGATTAATAACAATTGCATTGTTTTCTTTGGTATTCCAGAATTTCATTTTATCCCATTTTTTCGTTATCGGTAGGGTGCTAAATGAAATGGCACAAACTCCAGCACTTTTAAAGACTGATAACTAACCCAAAGTTTATGTTGTAACTATTCAGGGTTCACACAATTTGACCTTGTGCCCTGCAGAACAGAAGTAATAAATTGGGTGGCAATGGTTGTCAAAATTGTGTTCAACCTATGTTCATTATAGAGAATTTTGGGTAAGATTTGTATGTGTGTGTGTGCACATGTGCGTACACACTGTGTGTGTGTGTGTGTGTGTGTGTGTGTGTGTGTGTGTGTGTANGTGTGTGTGTGTGTGGGTGTGTGTGTGTGTGTAGAATCAGTTTATATTTGCTTAAAAACAAAACCAGTGACTGCCTCAATGATTGGACTGGTCTATTTGTTGGGTGGGTGGGTGGGTGGATGGATGGACAGATGGAGAACTTTATTCCATGGGTAGAAGGCACATTAGGGCTAAAGATAGTGTCTGAATAACTTTTTGGTTTTCTCCAGGTCTTTCCTAACCCTAGCTGTAAAAATTAACCATACAATATTAGTGGCAGTAAGTAAAATTACTGGCAGTAAGCCCATGAAAGCCGCATTATAAAAGCTTAAAAATCATTTTAAAAACTTCCTTTTTGAACCCGGTGGGGTAATAAAAAATAATGGTTTTGTTCTGGTACGAAGGCCAGATCGTTCCCATATTATTTTCTAGTTTTGGATCCTATTGTTTTAGATACTGTCACCCCATCCACAAGTACAGCTTCCAGGCACCAAAAAGTGCATTTGTAGAATCTAGTTTTTGCACTACTGTGAAACACATAAAAATATCCTGTACGATCCATACTGTTTCACAATCATCTGAAGGATAGAGTCACAAAACTATTCAGAAGCAAGCCAGTTCAGATCCCTAACTGAAATCTTCCTGCTTTACTAACATACTTAATTTGAGGGAGGGAATCCCAGCAATAGGCTCTTTCTTAAAACCCGTCATTACATAAAGTTCACTTCCCTCTGGCTTCTTTATGAGTGAGAGTGTTATGGTCACCTGGCCACTTGGATGACCATAAAATCTGGATGTCCCATTCTTACCTTGCTATTGTTGGCGAGTATTAACAATTCACTCTATAATAACAGCGGTGATGAATGTTGTTGCTTGCCAACTTTGGAAATTGGAAACTAAGTGTTGCTCTGTCCCAATCATTACTTTCCATCATATCACATGACTAAAGCTAGTAGCAGACAGAGGAGTCATTGTGGCATGATCTATGCAAATTGTAATAAGAGGTAGTCCTCAATTTATAACCATAGTTGAGCCCCAGATTTCCATTGCTAAGCAAGAGTTTTGAGTTTTGAGCAAGTGAGTTTTGCCTCACTTTATGACTTTCCTTCCCACAGATTTTAAATGAATTGCTGCAGGTGTTAAGTTATAACAGAGTTGTTAAGCAAATTTGGCTTCCCCATTGATTTTGCTTGTTAGAAGGTCGCAAAAGATGATCACATGACTCCAGGATACTGCAGCTATCATAATAAATGCATGCCACTTGCCAAGCATTTGGATTTTGATCATGTGGCTTGAGGATGTTGCAATGGTTGCTTTAAAAAAAAAGTTTCAATGCTGTTGCCAGCCCAGAAGCCTCAAAAAAATATAACAGTCATATTGGCACATCTGGGGGAAACCAGAATCTGAGAGTTCCAGGTTTTCCCTAGCCCAAAGAAAACCAAAATCCAATCTCTGCACCCCATAGTCCATCACATGGTCCAATCATTACTTCGTTCCAACTGGAGACTATCCCCAGTCATTCCCCTCCAGGTGCAGGGTAACATGTCCTTGACTGTATGAGAAAGGAACGTTGTTGTGGCTAATCTTCCAACGTTCCTTGAAGTCCCCCTTCCAAATCCCCAGGCACTGAATGTGGCAGCCCAGAAGCCTCAAAGAAAAATGGCTTCCAAGCTGACAGGCTTCCCCCCCTTAGGTGAGAATCAGGTCCTGGAATGAGAAACAATCAGGGGCTTAGTTCAATCAGCAAGCAATTAACCACAGCCAGGGATGACAGAAGAGCCGCGTACAGCCGACTCAACCTGTGGGATATGGACAGTGGCTGTCGCCTGACAGCCATTGTAACTTGGAATGGTCACTAAATGAATAGTTGTAAGTCAAGGGCTACCTGTATATGAAAGTAATGGAGGTAAATGTAGAAGTGATATAAAATGGAGACAAAGGAAAAGTGCAGGGTTCTATGAATATGGGTTTGTTAGAGGCATTAAGAATTATCCAACAAGGTTATCCCAAGTAAGCAATTTTAAAAAAACCAACAACCCTGAAAATATTTGTATTCATAAATACTGTGTTTCTCTGCTTTAATGATTTATTTTTTTGCCTCTCCTGCTTTTATTTTTAAAGTGTTTTTAATTAGGCATAAGAGGTAGAGACAGAATGCTTTATTTAGGCAATATTAACCAGGGTAAGAGTTGTGTGGATATTTGTGTGCATGGTTTTAAATTAAAGCTAAATAAAAAAATACAATTACATTGGCTCTTTTTTTTATATATAGGACTGGATGATTGTCTTCAGCAGTATGTCCAAAAGTTTGAACGAGAGAAGATAAATGGTGCTCAGCTGTTACAGATTTCCCATCAGGATCTTGAAGAACTGGGGGTCACCCGGATTGGACACCAAGAGCTTGTTTTAGAGGCCGTGGATCTCCTCTGTGCACTGGTCAGTTGATAGAATCAATGTTGAGATGCATTGTTGACCTTCTTTTCTCAATTTTCTCATCTTGAATAATATTTATCAAAGAGAGATACTGATTGCCTTGAGAAAGGTTGGGCAACTTTGCCAAATCCTTTCTCAAAGTATCTGTCTTTTGACACATAGACACATATTATGGTTGCAGGTAGAGTAACTGGACTGAGAAGTTGTTATACACATGTAATCATTCTGATTTTAATTCATATATATTGCTTCCTGAATACTTCTCATTCAAATCAAAGAAGATGACCATGGAAAATCTCTTCTATAGGGTGGTTAGTGGGTGGCTAACAGATGGACCTCCAAATATTACCCCTCCAGCATTTTTCAGCTGGCCTATTAGTGAGGGATGATAGGGATTGTGATTCGGTCATACCTTGCTTGTAATATAATGTTCATCTCTTATATAGGGGCTATCTTGTTGAAGGCATGTAGGAAGTTACATTCAATGGTGGGATTCAGCTAGTTGGCACCAGTTCAGGTGAACCAGCTGTTAAATTATCCCCATCCCCCACCCTGCTATCAAAGTGGATCCTGGGTACTGCACTGCAATGGCTGGTCGCTCTGTTTCCTGTTTCTCCATTGCAGTGGAGTGCAGTGCCCAGGATCCACTTTGACAGCAGGGTGAGTGGGGTAATTTAACAACCGGTTCACCCAGGGTCAGGATGACTGCCGCAGGAGGCTTGTCCTACATATGTGGCGGGGATGGGCCATGCCTCCTATGAAGCCTTAACTCTGGAGGCGAACTATGGATTGTTCAAATTCCCCCCCCCCACCCACACACACCTGCTATTCCACTACTGGTTGCATTCCATGTTCTAATGCGTGGGAGTGAGAGGGCCTAATGGTTTTTTCTGAGAGGTGTTTATATTGGGGAATTGAGGTTGGGCGGATCATTTTCTTTCTTGTTCTGGAAAGGGTTTGGAGTTTTTCAAATCATGAACAGAGCAAGTTATTGAAAAGAAAATCTTCATGGTATGACTTTTTCACCTCTTCCCCAGCAACAAATATATAGGCAATGGTGGCTGACCTTTTTGGGCTGCCTGTGCCAAAAAATTGGCACAGTGGCGCCTGGCACTCTTATGTGTGCCAGCACCGCAGAATGCAATACGCGCCCCCCTTCCCGCATGTCTCCTGTGCATGGGCGCTAGCAATACCCCCCCCTATACCTGCACTGCGCTGGGATGTTTATGCCAATGGTTTTGAAGGCATTTTTCAGGGCCTCCTAGAGGCCTTGGAAAAGCCTTTGCAAGGCTTCCTCAGACTGAACTTATTAGGCCCATTTCATCCACTTCTGGTATAATAAGGATAGTAACAAAATGGGGCCTATAATTAGTCTGAGAAGCCTTGCAGAAAACATTTTCCAAGCCTTTGGGAGGCCCCAAAAAGGCTCAAACCAACCCCGGAAAAAAAACAATCAGCTGTGAGCGTGCACGATGACAGTAAGTTAAGTTTTGGATGCGGGCCTCGCATGCCAGCACAAATGGGCTTTGGGCGTGCCACTTGGGCATGCCTGCCATAGGTTGGCCATCACAGTTAAACAGGGTTGTCTCTAACCTATTTAAAGTAAGATGCTTTCTTTTCTATCCCCACCCATCGTCCTTTTTATTAATAGCCCTTTTTTGTTTTTTTGCCCCCAACTTTTGGGTTTTTTGGTTGGGCAAGTTTAAAAGATTTTCCACGGTAAAGGAAATACATTTGGAATGCAGTGCTTATTCAATCTGCTGAGCCGGTACAAAAGCATATACTGTTTCATCAAGTGAAGGAATGGTGAGAAAGAATTTTCGTCACACTTTTGTCCTTAACCGGCTGGCATTCCATTCATTATGTAACACTTCCCTTTAGCAGTTAAGTTGATTCTTAAATTGGGCAGATGCTTTGAATTCCTCTGTGCAAATTTGCATTCAGAGGGCTAGGGCAGAAAATCATTTGCACTTGATAAAACTCGAAGCTTTGAGATGCTTTTCTGTTCTGTCCACAAATGCAACTTAGGCATGCAACTATTGAGGTTAAATCAATTCCCATTCCTTGCAATTATACAATTGGCAGATAATTTGGAATAAAGGGGGGGGGGGAAAAATGCTCAAGAAACATACTTAACTTGGCAATTCCTCAATAAATACAACTCTCCATGTTGGAGTGAGGGGGTTTAGAGTCATACTAAAATTATTTAAATACAATCTTGCTTTCAATAATATCTATGGCATCTATCAAAGGAAGATTTCTTCTTTCTTAGTTTTAATCAAGACTAGTAGAGGGAGAAAAACGAGTATCACATTTGTCAGAGAAAGAAGGCAATTGTTTCCTTCTTCAGTTTGGTCCTTCAGCTTAATCTTTTTTGTTATATGCATCAGGAAGAATTACGTCGAAAATGCTACTCATCTCCTGTAGGAAGCAGAATCATTATATATATATATATATATAATAATATACTATATATATATAATTATATATATATATTTATTAATATATATAATATATATATATATATATTATATACACACACCACACACCCCACACCCACACACACACATAATACACACACACCACTACACAACACACACACACACCACCACACCACACCGACCACACACATATAATAAGTAGTTTGTGTTTTTTAATGCTTTCGGGCGGGTAGCTAAGCAAAATTCGAAGGAGCCCTATGGGAACATCACCACTGTCACCCGTCATTGTGGCAAACTGTTCAATGGGAAGATATTTTGAATTCCAAAGCCTGGCTAATGCCACCCGACAAACCCCAAACTATGGCTAAGATACATCGATGACACATTGTGATTTGGCCGGCCGTGGAAAAAGAAAAACCTAAACAATTTCCTAACACACGAAACAAACACACCACCCCACAAGGATCAAGTTCACCAATGGAAACGGGAAATAAACAAAGCACCCTACCATTCCTAGATGTACTAATGGCTACAAAACAGAACAGAGGCACAACTGGGACACACCATATCACCAAAAAAGAAAAAACAAACCAAACACCAACGCTATCCCTCACCTAGCGCCAATCCCACCAACCACCCGAGCAACAGATAAAAGTTCCGGTGGCGGAAAAAACAACTAATCACGCAGAACGCAAACTCTGGCCAGCAAAGACACATATAAGAGACTGAACTAGGCACCCTGACTGGAAGTATGACAGCCCCAATTGGCTTCCAAAAAAAACAAATCACCAACTTGATCTACAAAAACACACCAAGACATAACAGAGACCTAAAGACCAACCAGACTATGGAAGCAGCTGGTCTTGCCCTACATAAGAGTACTACAGTAAAATCAGTAAGATACTACACAGGCATCACATCAAGAGCTTGCCTTCAAAACAGACTAAAAAATAGGCAGCCATCCTTAGAAACCAAAGAAAATTGAAAACCTGGAAACCTAAAGGGCAATATACAAAATTCCCCTGTAGCATCATGCCAGCCACATCCATTGGACAGACCTAATAAAGACTACAGTACCCGCCTAGATGAACAAAAAATGCAGTAAAAAGCTGGGGAAATGCAACCTCCTCAACTCCAGTCCAACACATGAAAACCAAGATCACAACATCAAGCCTGCAATGGCTACTAAACGCCTAGCCCTATGGAAAACCCCAACCACTAGAACTCATCAAGAGAAGCTCATAGAGATCTGAAAAAAGAACCTGAAAGCATGAATAGGAAGAGATGGATTCCAGCATAAAGACAAAACCATAGACTGTCAATCATTTAGAAATCCCCCTGATTCTCAAGATAGAAAGATCTCCAGCCCAATCAAACAGACTAAACCCTGAGCACAAACAGACTGCCCTCTGATGCCTCAAACTCCAGAACACCCCCCACCAGGCACCCAGGTGAAAACCAGCTTGCTGATGAATAGCAGGCCGGGTCCTTTCACACGAAGCCAAAGCTGCACTGAAAGCCTCCAACACAGGAACAGAGTGTTGCCAGCCAATCAAAGCCACAAAACAGACAGAAGAACACCAATCAATCAAAACTCTGAAGTCCAGTGAAGCACAGACCCAGGCTGCTAGCCAACATCCAGAATACACCAGCCTCGAATTTGCAGACGCAAAGCTGTGAGACCCACATCCCATACAGAAGCCTGATGATGGCAGGATGACATTCTGCTGAAACGTTGCTACAACTTTTTACATCCACTACATATATATATAATAGTATATTTATGATCCTTGAGTACGTATAATATATAGATAAGTAGATCTATATATTATATATATATATATATATAGTATATATTATATTAGTAGTATAATCATTCATATATATATATGAATGAATGATTTGGCTTAACTGTTGGTTAATTTGGGAACAAGATAGTGCCCCTAGAACTAATTATGGGTTTTTGTGTTACAGAAGGGCCTGAAGTTGAACCACACTAAGCCACAAACAAAAAAGCCATGATATAACCTAGCGTGATGTAACTTATTCATTTTGTATTATTTCAGAGGCAGACAGTTATTTTGAGATGGAGGTATGCTGTGAAATTTCTTAGATCTCCTAGGTGCCTTCATAAAATGGCTGCTATTGAGATTGAGGTTTGCTCATTTTTAAAAGAACTGGTCTAGTTGGCATGGACAGTCACAAAATGCTCGTTTACCAGGAGACAAATGGATGAGGTTGTTTTCATTCTCCTCTCTTGTTCCATTCTAGCTCATGGTCTCTTCTTCCTTCCTCTTTTTCTAGAGTTGGTAGGCTGTAATCACATTCCATTTTTGTTTTCTAGAAATTTATGATTAAGAACATACAAATTTATAAAAAGTCAGAGGTAGAGATCCTGATGAGCACATAAACAAGTGTCTGTGGGCCAACTGCTGTTCACTCCGAGTCCTTGTCCTGTTGTAATTCTCCTTTTAGAAATACTAGAAAATCCCATGGGCTATATAGTCTATATATAGTCTGTAGTATAGANTGTTCACTCCGAGTCCTTGTCCTGTTGTAATTCTCCTTTTAGAAATACTAGAAAATCCCATGGGCTATATAGTCTATATATAGTCTGTAGTATAGAAATGGAACTGGGTTTGCTTTTCTGAATCATTGTAATTAAACATATTTTGTCCAAGATTGTATGACAAGAAGCTGCCATTAATTACCATAAAACAAAAAGAAAATACTAACCCAGAGAAAGACAATACTAACCCAGAGTTCTCAACCGTTGCATCTTTAAGATGTGTGGACTTCAACATCTCGAATTCCCCCAGCCAGCTTGAAGTCCACACACCTTTAAAGTTGCAGAAATTGAGAAATACTGTGTTAAACCCATAGTTACTATTAGGTCAAACCCACTCTGTGATTCATATTCTTTGCGTCAGCAAGAAAGACCAGCTTCAAAACAATTGCTTGACAGTTAGAAATGTTCTTATCTTCTGCTCAGAAGACACTGGGGCTGATGCCATGCAATTCACTGGAGAAGTGTTCTGTAAATTGTAGATCAGTTCTGGTAGAAGTATTATCAAATATTGTTCATGAACAAGATGTTCTTTTGTTTTGAAGGTGGTCCAGTAATTGATATTGTTTAGGTTAAAAACCTATCTAATATGCATAAAGAAATTCTGCATTTTGTTCTAATAATGGTTATTCAAGCTGGAGAAATAGAATTTCAGAAAGATAAACAGTGTTAATTAGTTATGAGGTGGTCAAGAGCTTGTGTTGATGTCCTGCCATTTGTTGTACAATCATCTCCAGCAGAACATGGCTTTCCTGCTTCCTTAGCTTGGAAGATATTAAGATGAGTTCTTCCAATTGGATTTTTCAGTGGTGGCATTACTATCTTCATTAAAGGGGCATCTTCTCCCCTTGCATAAATTCAAAGAAATCATCTATTTAGTTTCTCCGCCACTCCTGCCCAGCTTCAACTCTATTCCATTTGCTGGACAATTGAAAAATTGGGTATAAATTAAGGTAGATAGCTTGGTGTAGTCCTCAAGGCAAGGGTCTTCAAATTTGGCAAGTTTAAGACTTGTGGACTTCAACTCCCAGAATTCCTGAGCTAATATGACTGGAGGAGGAATTCCGGGAGTTGAAGTCCACAAGTCTTAAAGCTGTCAGGTTTGAAGACTCTTGCCTTAAGGCACTAGACTACAAACCAGGAGACTGTATTTTCTGCTCTTGCCTTAGACATAAATCCAGTTGGGTGACCTTGGCCCAATTCTTTTTTTAGCCCAAGATAGAAGACAGTGACAAAACACTTCCAAAATGTTGCCAAGAAAATTTAAGGACAATCTAGGCAGTTGATAAAGAATCAACTTGAAGATAATTGATGTGTGGGTGGGTAGGTAGATGGATAGAATTCAGGGCCACATAACTCTTCCTACCTTCTAAGAGCCTCTATGAGAAATTTAAGAGGATTGGAGTGTTAGCTGGTTAATCCCTACTTACCTACTGATGGCCTTAAGGGAAAATTAGTTTCATTCCCTTGGGAGGAGAGAGTGGAAATAATAGCACTACACTGATGGCTGGATGACTGTTGTCAGGCTGACTATAATAAAACTGCTGAGCTCTGCCTGCAGCTTTGAAATGCTGTCTAAATACTAAATTATAATAATGCCACACTGTGTGCAGGTTGTTTTTCCTGGTTATCTTTTAAAACACTGAATACTAAAAGGCAATGTTCACTTTCCACTGTCCTGTCTGGTAAGATGCATCGGATGCATGCTAATTTTACAGCCTTCTGCATTACGTCCGGGTAAATTCTAATAAGCTTTATAGAAACCCTGTCAAAGGCAACTTGATCCATACTTACTTGGATTAATGATTAACAAGACAGGAATGTTTGACCTTCGTGTGTTCCCAGTGATGTGTATGTTTTTCCCCGTGTGATGAAAAGGTGTATTGAGCTTCTGAGATGTGCTATGCAACTGCCCACATAAATAAGGGGGGAAATATTTCTAGTAATAGCATATTTTGCATGGAGTGGATTGAGGACATGCATATAAACTCCATTCTGACACTCTGCAGACTTTTCACCATGAAAAAGATGATGAAGTTCAGCATGAAAATAGAGTTCTCAGTTGAGCAAAGAGACACTTTTAAGTGCTTGTTTCACACATCATTCCTGTGTGAATGCTGCAGTTTCTTTTTTCAACCACCACTTATTTATTAGTATTAATATAGTAAATAGACCTACTTCAAAACAGCTCAAGATAGTAGTGTATACAAAGCTAAACTAAAAAATAAAACCATAAAAAAACAAGATCCTAAACAATTGCCAAAATAGCCCAGTTCCATTGTTCGTACCAAGGGTCCATCTGAACATGGGTGCCAAACCCTGTAATGCTTTAAAAATTAAAATAAGTCCCTTGAATTGATTCAGAAACCTGCTTGTAATCAGTGATTTCAGTATGGATGAATCTGCTATTGCATTTTGAATCATTTGTAGCTTCTGGGCCATAATCTAAAGCCCCTGTCACACTGCACCAACGGATGGAAAGAGGATGTAAAACGGAGAAAAACACTTGCCATCCGTGTTGGTTAACGCGATGCTTCCGTTCTGTACTCACTGCCTCTGTTTTTGCTTCCTCTCTATCCGTTCAGCATCCGTCTATTGACATTTCATCTGCTCAGAAGGTTTTGAGCTGCTCAAAACTTTTGAGCGGAAAATGTATCCAACACGTCTGTTCTGCATCCGCTAGGCATACGGGGGACATCCGTTCTGCATCCGTTACGCATCCCTATATCCGCTAGGCATCCGTTAAGCATCTGCGCAACTCGCATCCGTTCCAGCGGTAAACGGACGCAGGGAGGAAGCGGAACGGATGAGCAGCGTTAGTAGCATGGACGGAGAAAGGATGAAAGTGGATGCAGCTCACAAAGAAAGCATTTAAAACGGAAAAAACGTTCGCAGAGGGACCTATCTCGGATATTAAGGATGTCTAGAGGATACCTAGAGGATGCAAAAGGACACCTAGGGGAAAACCTATATTGCCTATAAAAAGGGGAGAGCAACTCACCTGGATCTCACTTCAGCCCAGCAGCCCGTGTGCAGACCTCTGCAGCCTTCAATCTGCCTCTTCCTCTTCCACAGCATCCAGTCATGTCCACCATGGATCGTAACAAACTCCTTTTGGCAGCCACCATCGTTTTGCAACAGTGTGAAGCCATCTACAGGCTCTGTGAACTCTATTACGGGAAGAAAAGGAGGCGGCCAAGAAGCTCTGGGTCCGAAGATGGATCGGGAGAAGAGCAGAGTACGGACGCTGACAACAAGCTGATGTGGAGCTCAGGAACGAAGACCCTCGTGCATTCCAGAACTTCATGAGGAGTTCTCCAGCCATGTTTGACGAAGTTGTGCAGCGGCTGACACCAGGTTGACCAAGGCAAACCACCAACTTCTGGCCCAGCCTGGAACCTGGCTCAAGGTGGCACTGACTCTGCGCCACCTGGCCTCAGGGACCACCTACAGGAGCATGCAGTACGGCTGGAGGGTGCCACACAACACCATCAGCATTGTGGTCAGAGAAGTGGTGCAGCCATCATCGAAGAATACATGGAGGAGCTCCTCCAGTGAACAAGGCTGGAAGAAAGTTGCAGAGCAGTGGTATCAAGGTGGAACTTCCCACACACCGTTGGAGCCATGAGGCAAGCACGTGGCTGCAAAGCAACCACCAAGTCGGGGTCCACTTATTTCAACTACAAGGACTTCTCAGCATCGTCCTCTTCGCCATGATCGATGCTGACTACAAGTTCATGTACATCGATGCTTCAGGCAACGGCTCATGTTCAGATGCCCAGGTATACAACGCCAGTGACCTTAGGAGGGGCTGGAACGCAACCTCATCATGGGCTTCCCAGATCCAGACCCCCTGCCCACACACACGCAAGATGTGCCCTACTTCATCGTGGGGGATGACGCCTTCTCCCTCACAACCTACCTCATGAAGCCTCACACTTCCAGATCCTCACCCGTGAGAGAGGATCTTCAACTACAGGCTGTCCAGGGCAAGCGGTGGGTGGGGAGAACGCCTTTGGCATCCTGGCCACAGGTTCCAGGTACTTCTCACCACCATGCAACATTGCCCACAGACCTGAGGAGGATCGTGGAAGCTTGCTGCATCCTGCACAATCTCATGCACACCCGCTACCATGTTTGCAGAACAGGCTCATGGACCTCCAACAAGGCAATGGGGGCTTGGAGCCTGGGGAATGGAGGCAAGGCGAAACCTGATAGACACTGAGGATGTGCAAGCCCCAACAGAGCCTCACGTGAGGCGAAGAAGCAGCGCAACCTCCTGAAACACTGGTGCAACTCCCCAGCTGGAGCAGTGGAGTGGGAAGACAGGATGGTAGATGATTAATGGATGTTCCTTCAGCCTGTCTCATCACACGGATGAGATTGGGCCATGTATGTTGGGTGGGCCTACAATGAACAGGGCATTTAATAGAGTGTTGTTTATGTTGACATGTGTGGATCAATGCTTACATTGTTATTGATAATAAAGGGCCATAGGTGTGTCACCTGGGAGGGTGACCATACAGTCCCACTATGCTTGCACTGGAGGTTTATCTATCCCCACAGCTATCTCAACCATCCCACAGCTATCTTAACCCATCCCAAAGGTATCCTGCCCATCCCAGAGCTATTACCCATCCCAAAGGTATCCCTGCCCACCACACTGCTATCCTTACCCATCCCAAAGGTATCCCTGCCCACCCACTGCTATCCTTACACATCCCAAAGGTATCCCTGCCATCCCACAGCTATTACCATCCCAAAGGTATCCCTGCCACCCCACTGCCATCCTTACCCATCCCAAAAGTATCCCTGCCCATCCCACTGCTATTCTTACCCATCCCACATGCATGCAAAGGCTTAAACCATTTCTAAAGTTTCCACCAAGACTTTATTAAAAAAATAAATGAAGCAAGTATGTGAAGCAAAGATAAACTTATTGAACAACAAGCTGTAAAAGAAAAATGACCCAAGTCAGTGTCCAAATAAAGTCTACAGGTAGCCACCAGTCTCTGGCACTCTTCTTGGTCACTCGGAGGTGCCCATGTGCCATCTCAGGGGTGAAGGGTCCAGGTGCTGTGGAGGTGGCTGGTGCTGGAGTGCTGGTCTGAAGCCGCACTGGGGTGCCTGGCCGCGAAGGACAACAGGTGACGGTGTGTTGAGGAAGCTCTCGGACAGCTGGCTCAGCCCCGTGATGTTGAGAGCTCCTTCCTCCATGCCATGGGTGTCAGCCCCAGTACCGAGGACAGATGTACTGAGGCCGGGCTTGGCTGTGGGGTGGAGGAAGGAGCAGTGTAGTGGGCTGTCTGGTCTGCAGCTGGGTGAGGACTGGCGTGAGTGGCATCATGTCAGTGGTGGCATCAGTTCGGCGTCACATCGCGGATGCGTGGTGGCATCCGGTGGCATCAGTGGAACCGGTGGCAACGGTGTTGTCCGAGACTCTGTGCCAGGACTGGGAAGGGCTGCTGCCTGTGCTGCTGGACCTCCTGGTAGCCATTAGCCCTGGTAGGTGAGGGCCTGTGGAAAGCCTTGGAATGAGGGACATCACCTGGGGGGGAGGAGCAGACCTGGACTGGGTGGGAGCAGGTTCCTGTGGGTCTGGAGGTTGTGGAAGCAGCTCGGTGATCTGGTCCTTCACCACCTGGTACTGGGTTTCTGCATGTCCGTGAGGGTCTGGTTGACATAGGTGAGGAATGGCTTTCAATTGGAGGATGAGGAGGCGTGTGTGTACCAGCTGAGAGAGGAGATCTATGCTGCTCCGGATGGTGTCCCTGATCTCCAGCAGGACAGTGTGGCTCTGCCCTCTCTGTCTGGCTCTCTGCCTTTCTGTGGAGGTGAGCTGGGGTGGATGCGGGTTGGACTGTGGTGGAAGTGCCGTCTCCTTTCTCCCACTGCACCAGGGAGTCCTCCACGTGATCCACCACGGTTAAAACAGCTGTCCACGGGTTTCTCGCCGTGGGACGCTCCACAGAAACCTGCCTGGAGACAGGAGCTGACTCTCGGCCGGAAGAGGAGTGGCTCTTAGCAGGCTGCCGGAGAGAGAGGGTCGTGAGAGGGGCTGCTGCTGCTCCTCGGTGGCGGATCTCACCCTCCAGGAAGCTGCACCTGGCCATGACGTAGGTCTCTCTGTCCGTCAGCTTAACCGTGGCCTGGCCAATTTCTTGAGTTGCAGGTTCCGTACCAGGTGTGCATGTGCTTCCACCAGCCGAGGAGCACATCTGATGTGTAGCCCAGGCTCTCCGCCCTTCTCTCTCCAAGCAGCCTGCTTCCTTTTGGTGGCCCTGTAGAGCCAGTGTCCCTTCCGCCACAGATAGTCATTCTCTCTCAGCCACTCCAGTACCTCATCCTCGTGTTTCCAATGGAGTATTGCTCTCTCTCCCTCATCACACGTCTGCCTCTTCCTCCCTCTGGCAGGGCCATATGGGCCCTCATCAGAGGGACTTCGAGATTGTAGGGCTGCTCCCTCCACACCACCAGCAGCAGCAGCACCAGCAGGATCATCATCATCAGTAGCAGCAGCAGCATCACCAGCAGGATCAAATCATCATCATCAGCAGCAGCAACAGCACCAGCAGGATCATCATCAAGCACCAGCACCAGCACCATCACCATCACCAGCAGGACCAGGATCAGCAGCAGCAGAGTAAGCACCAGCAGAAGCACCACCGCCAGGAGCAGCATCAGCAGAGTAAGCACCAGCAGAAGCACCACTGCCAGAAGCAGCATCAGCAGAGTAAGCACCAGCAGAAGCACCACCGCCAGAAGGAGCATCAGCAGAGTAAGCACAAGCGAAGCACCACCAGCAGAAGCATCACATCAGCTCCTCCAGAAGCAGAAGCAGCAAAAGCCCCAGCCGCAGAAGAGCGAGCCCGTGCTACAGAAGCCCAGCAGAAGCAGAGTGAAGGCCAGGGGGCCGGAGGGTGGCCCTGTCCCTCTTGCCAGGGCTGGTAGCAGATGGCTGAGGCTTTCTCTCTTCTTCGCCCCTGGTTGCTGGCTGCAGGGAGGCTGGCAGACAGCAGGAACCAAGGCTGGCATGAAGGCTGGCAGGCACCAAGGCTGGCAGGCAGCACCAAGGTTGGAGACAGACACAAGGCTGCAGGGAGGCAGGCAGACAGCAAGGCTGGCAGGGAGCAAGGAGGCAGCAAGGCGGTAGCAAGGCAGGCATGCAGGCAGAGCAGGCTGGCAAGGCACTCGATGTGTCTGCATGCAGGTCTTTCCTCTGAATGGTGACCTGCTTCCGAGCTGCTTCCCTTTATATCCGTGGGGCTGACGCAATACATCGCCCCGCATGCGCAGTGAATGCTCTGCATCCGCTAGGCTTCCGCTGTGCATCCACTAGGCTTCCGCTCTGCATCTGCTGCATCCGCTGTGCATCCGCTTCATCCGCTCGGCGTCCGCTCTGCATCCGCTCTTTCCGTTCCGCGTCCACTTTGCTGCGCTCCCCCGGAAGCCTAGCGGATCTGCTCTCATCCGCTCCCATCCGCTAGGCTTCCGCTCTGCATACGTTTTCCATCCGCTCTCGTACCTTCCCCCCGTCTGTTCCTTTCCGTGTTATCCGCTCTGGTTATGCAAATTTTCGCCCCTTTTGAGAGCAGATAACAACAGATGGAACATTTTGCTCGTCCGCTCTGTCCTTTTTACAAACGTTTTGCATCCATTGGGCAGTGTGACAGGGCCTTAACTTTGAGGTGAAGAGAACATGAATATTCCTAGGGAGGTCTTCATCTAGAAAAAATCCAAACTGTTGCTCAAGCAGTAACTACAGGAGGACTCCCAAAAGCAAGGATCTTTTCCTTCAAGGTTAGGGCAGCCTCATCTAGAACTGATTTAGGGATCAAGATGAAGCCTGTTTGATACAGGTTGTATGATACAGATCAGAGTTTCTGATTCAGATTCTATTCAGCAGTTTCTGACCAGTTCTGGGAGAACCGGTAGCAGAAATTTTGAGTTGTTCAGAGAACTGGAAATCCCACCTCTGACTGGCCCCGCCTATTCTCTGCCTCTTGAGTCCCAGCTGATTGGCTGGGTCTTCTTTTATTGTCCTGCACAGGAGAACGGAGCTGGAAAGTAGGTTTGTGGGGTGGGGAGAGAATGGGGATTTTGTAGTAGCTTTCTCCCAGGAGTGGGGAGGGAATGGGGATTTTGCAGTGACCTTCCCCCAGGAGTGGGGTGGGAATGGAGATTTTATAGTATCCTTCCCCTGCCACGCCCACCACACCACGCCCACAGAAACAGAAGTAAACAAATTTGAATCCCGCGACTGATACAGATATAGGTACAAGCAGTACGTCCTCCTTGCAGGGGATTCAATCTGATTTTGATTTGACCCAAACTATCTCCTTGCAGAGTCAAGATCTCCATATAATCCCAGGTTTGTCCATAGTTGAATACCAGCATACTGATGATAGTTCACTCCAGAAGTATCACCCCTTAAATTTCATATAGATATTGAATAACATGAGTGAAATAACTGAGCCCTGGCTGAATGGCCAAGTGGTACTGCAGTCTGATTCTTCCTGGATTTCAAGCTTGACTGGCTCAAGGTTGACTCAATCTTTCATCTTTCTGAGGTCAGTGAAATGATGACCCAGATTGTTGGGAGCAATATGCTGACATTGCAAACTGCCCAGAAAATGCTGTAAAGCACCATGAACCACTATGTAAGTCTAAGTGCCATTGCTATTGCTATACTGACTCTAGGTGAGCTGTTTCAATTGCTGATGCTCCTGAGAAAGCTAGGGGGTTCTCTGAAAAAAGGTAATGTAAGAGATGCCATTAGTGACAATGGTGCCTATTCATCTTTTAATTCCCAAAAACTAGATGCACAATAAAACAGGATATCTGATCATTGGAAAAGGCTTCAAGTTATTAGTGTCTTCTGGCAATAATTTTAATTTAGACCATTTTCTGCCGAAGTTACTTCATCTTAATTAATCATCATTGGCATGGAGGTCAATCAAGCAACACAATGAACCAGAAAATGATCCAGTGGAGGACTGATGAACCACCATCAGAGAATTTGGTTAGGCAGAGGATTGGAAGTTGTGATCAATTCAGTTTGGGGTGTTTTCATTGCTTAATCCATAACAGACTGGGCACACTTGGCTGATACAGAAAAAGCTAAGCAGTATAATTTGTTTATTATTTGGATGTGAGACCACCCACAAGACCCAAATCTGCAGGCTGTCCTGGAAAGTTGTAAACAACTTTCTAGAAGATGGTAATAGCACACTACTTCCAAATTGATAGCAAGCAAACTACATGGACATATCTGTAGGGTAACAAGGAACTGACTTGACTCAAGGGAATCTTTTCCTTTTATTGCTCTTTAATTGTGCCCTAAAGAAAGAAAACCTAGTCTCAGAAATCATGACGAGTAATAAAGAGCAATGAAAATGATGGAAGATTATATACACAAGCAAATGTGAACCTCAGATCTAAACCTCTCTACATGTGTAGCTGTGTTTGTTTTTTTTATTTATTACTTAGACTTTAGCAAATGCATTTGCCAGTACATGTGCACATAACAAACAAACCAGAATTACATTAAGATAAAACTTGGCAGTAAAGATATCCTGCCAAAGAGAAAAGAGGCAACTTCTGTTTGGCCATACATAATCATGGTGGTGCAGTGGTTGGAATGCAGTATTGCAGGCTTATTCTGTTGATTGTCAGAAGTTCGATTTTGACCAGCTCATGGTTGACTCAGCCTTCCATCCTTCCAAGGTGGACCCGATTGTTGGAGGCAATATGCTGACTCTGGAAACCACTTAGGGCTGTAAAGCACTATGAAGCAGCAAGTGCTATTCCTACATAGTTAACCTCTAGTGCATAACTGCTTCTCGTTGTAATTATTTATGGTTAGAGTGGGTACTTGTAGATTAGCCTACTGCTTCAACCCACATGCCCCAGATATTTTAAAACTAGGTTTAAGATGGCTTTTATAGTGTTTATGCTTTGCACTTGAGAATGTATTCTCATCAAGTATGCATAGTTTGATCGAAAAAAATGTGTTACTTTCTTTAACATATTCCTGTATTTACTTTCATTTTTCATGGAGGCCCATATTGTCATTTGAGACAAAATATTTTGGGTGACAGAGTTGTTGTGATGCTGATTTTGAACTAATAACTATTATTTTAATCCTCCTAAGAGGATTATCATCCTTCATCCATTCATCCTTCAGGGATGAATTTAAACATATGTGAGTGTCTGAAGTGTGCATTGATCAATCAATCAAATGTCATTTATGAAATGCAACTTAATTATGGTCAAATAGAGGAACAAGAAGTGATTGAAAGAATGTTGTGAAATTATTTAAATCAAGTTCTCTGATTTAAAAGAGCGTTTAAATATAATGCTGAGACAAGTATAAATTATTTAGTTTCCTCTTTAAACTCAATGCCTGAGCAAGTTCAAAATAGAACTGGGGTTTTTAAAATGTTATTTTTGAAACGAAAAGCAAGAATACAGTATCATGCTTCATGTCTTTTTGGGGGACAACAGGAGGGAATATTTGATTAATCTATGTCTATAAATCTGAGAACATTCTATTCAAAATATTATCAGTTAATTGGCATTCCTGCTTCCAGAAAAGTTTTAGCACTAAACTAGCTTTGGTTGCTTGTAATTCTCTATGTGAGCATCTTTTTATGTGAGCATAAAAATATTCAGATGTCATAATATTCATGGGGGCATGCAGTAATAGAAATGCATCATTGAATTGCATATGTTATTCTTCATTTGTAAAAAGACTTAACACGGCAATGCTTGGAATAGCATATACTGGAAATCAAAAGTATGATTTTAATTAACTTATTAAAACTAGTATTTCTCGTATTGGTAATTTTCAACTGCTGACTTGGCAGGATGATCTTATTCATAACCACTTAGAAGTGAGTCCTATTATATTCAGAGGAGTCCAAGGAAGTAGATTACCAGCTTTAAAATATCAAATCAATCCCTGTAAAAGGTCTGAAAATACATGATTTGTTTGATTACCAGCTCATGAGATGTCGGCTGTGCAAGCTGAGCAGTTCTTTGGTTTCAAATGCTAAATGATATTTCACAGTGTCTAAGGGGTGTTGGAATGTACTTCTGGTTTTAAACTGCTGCCTTGTTCTTTCAGATTTCCCCCACCCCCCATTTATGGCAACTCTAAAACAGGCATAGGAATGCTTTATGAGTTGACATTCGGCTCCCCTCACTTCTTGAAGGTGACCTGTACAAAGCAAAAAAACAAAATTGAGCGCAGGNCTTATGACTACAATTGAGCCCAAAATGTATGTTCCTAAGAGTGACAGTTAAGTGAAATTTACCCCATTACATGGCCTTTCTTGCCACCAGTTGTTAAGTGAAAATCACTGCAGATGGTCAAAAATCACTTTTTCAGTTTATTAAAAGAACTGTTGCAAGTTCAGGACTACCTTGTATGCAGGTTTATGGAGCGTTATAGGTACCTCCTGATAATCTACCTCTGCTTCCACCTTGGGAACTCAGCGAACATGTTGAGAGATGAGGACACTCATTTTAAAAATTATTCTTTTTTTCTGTAGAATTATGGCCTTGAAACAGACAACATGAAGAACTTGATTCTTAAGTTACGTGCTGCATCCAACAATCTGCAAAACTACATTGGCACTCGGAGGAAGAGTTCAAACTACGATGGAAATAGCTCACGCAAACCTCCTAATGAATTCCTTACCTCTGTGGTAGAACTCATTGGTGCTGCTAAGGCTCTGCTGACATGGCTGGACAGGTAGGAGTCTATACGCTGTTAAACTCAGCAAACAAGGAGGTAATTCATCTATCTAGGAGTGATCTATTCCTGGCGTATTAGAAAGATTCCCCCCCCTTCTTGGCCCATCCTTTTGACGAGGCAGACATTTGAGTGAGCCAACAAAAGTACTTTTTTTTTTGTTTTATCTCCCTTGGATTCCCTTATTATATGAGACATTTCCAGTTAACATAGTTCACCCACAACAAGTGACCAAATTCTTTAATATGGTAACTAGGCTGGCTTTACATTTTGCAACTGATTCTTAAACAGACATATGGGAATATTCAGAAGATTGTGTGCAGTGGGGATTGTTCCCAGGTGAGAAGATGCAAGATTGCAGCCTGAAGTTCCTGTTTTCTCACCGAGGCATGAAAGGAGCCAAGTCAGAGGCCTAAAGAGAAATATATTGAGAGAAATGTCTTTACTTTGTAGCTAATATTGTAGATTACAGTCAGGGGTGGGCTGCTGGGGGTTCGCAGAGATTTGGGAGAGCCCCTAGCTAAGATTCTGTGCAATATGGAGAACCCCCAAATCCCACTCCTGGCTGGCCCCTCCCCTCTGAGGAGTCCCCACGTGGTCCATTTTGGATGCAGGTAAGTGCAGGTAAGTGCATGTGTGGAGGCTCAGGGAGGATTGAAAAATGGGCCTCCTGGAAGTTCGGGAAGGCCAAAAATGAGCCTTTTTCCAGCTTCCAGAGGGCCTCCAGAGCCTGGGGAGGGCAAACCCACCCACCCTGCCTTGATGCAGGAGGCCATGCCCACCAAGACCACACCCACCCAGCAACTGGACAGAGAACCCTTTGCTAAAATTTTTGAAGCCCACCACTGATTACAGTGTAGTGACAATTGCAGTGAAGATGACAAGTAGCTGAGAATATCCTGCTAACATCTGAGATTTGGAGATAGCACAGAACTTCTTGCATCCTTCCAGCTTGTGAGACAGAAAATATAGAGGAGAGACATTCTGAGAGAGACTTCAGGATGTCCTTCAGTTGGACTTTGTTCCCAGAGTTGGGTCATATTTATTGTTCCTTCCTTTCTACCTGTCTGTCTACTTACGTACCTACCTACGTATCCAGAAAGCTGAAATGTCCTTTTGCAAGCAGAGAAGTACACTTGCATGTCTGATTGCAAACTACATTCAAAGATTAGGCTAGACATAACCAAACAAAGGCAAAAGAGTTAACATTCAGTATGACCATTGGTGTGCAATATTTGGAGGTGAAGCAGCCAGTGGTACTTTAGATCTGGCGTCAGCTCTCTTACTATACCTGTTGACTATTCCTTCAAGGAACTACTTCTTTTCTTTAACCAACAGCTGTGCAAACTTAGGAAAACAATTCAGTTCAGGAATATTCTTAATTCAAACATTTTCTGAAGTCCAAACCTTACCACGCCAGGGAAGGTTATGACTCCTTCAAGGAGCTGCAAAAAAGGTACAGCAAGTGCTAATCCTTAGCACTTTGATTGCTTCTAATCCAAACTTTCCACATATCATTTTGTCTTCTCAAGAGCCTTCTGAAGCCATTTACACTGAGTTTAAACAGTGTTCTGCAGAGGTCCCATTTAGTTTGTCACTCAAATAAAATTGTTGTTTTGAGTACAAAGGAGCTGCAGGGAAATATCTTTATCTTTGCATTTTGCAGTATGTTCTTTTTTCTGTGTGTACACACACACACAAACACACACAAACACACACACACACACACACACACACACACACATCAGTAGGAAGTGGCAGGGCAAGGTACTATATATATACATGGACCAAACCTCATACTCACCAGCATTGATGATGTTGCTTACATCGTTGGGTAATTTTATTTATTTATTAAATTTATAGGCCACCTATCTCACCAATAAAGTGACTCTGGGTGGCTTCTAAAATAGTAAAAATATAAATATAAAAAGCGATAAAATTAAGAAGACTTTAATTTAAGAACTAAAACTCAGGGGACAGATGCCATGGGGTTGTTTCTTACAAGCAAATGCCCAAACTCAAAGAGTCCATGTTCTTCTTTCTCTGTATTTCAGAGCAGCCATTTCTAACAAGAGCTGCTACATCGGAGCAGACTCCCCACTCCAGTTTAGAGTATTGGAGGCATCCTGGTACAATTGTTTCCCCTGGATTTATAAAGAGATAGATGTTTCTGCAGGATGAAAGGCAGCTCATATACCATTGCTACCTCCCAAGCTGATTTTGTCTCTGCCTTAACCTCTTCTGCAGATATTGAGAGAATCAGGTGACTGGCTCTCTAAAAGGGCTTTTGTTTTCCTACCCATTTCTGTCTTAGAGTGAGATTAAATACAAATATTATCTTTAAAAGGTAACTTTGTATTTTAATGCAGGACCTTGCGATTCTGTGGGCTGTTCATAAATTGCTATGAGAATTGACATTCAAACCAAACGCATTCTGTGGATGTTGGCGTTCATTAATTTGTGTCCTTTGGTTTTGCTGCCAAGAGATAAGTGATGTTTTTGTCCCGAGCCTAGCTAAGCATTCATCTTTGTTTACCTTCTCCCACAGATCAGTCAGAATCATTTGTTCCTAAGTGAAAAATGGAGCGAGGGGCAATTGGTGATGCTACAGCAGCGGGAGCATTTTTAGCCGCTTTTAATACCTAATTTGGGAGCAAATAATCTCTGGGGCTGGGCAGGGGTGTGATTCAACCACTGTAACAACTGTTTTGGTGAGAGAATACTCCAAGTGTACACTTTGCACATGCATAGAGGGTTTGCTACTGACCTTATATTGCAATGGAACCAGGCCGAACCAGTATAATCCCACTCCTGGGGCCAGGATTAGAAGAAAATAGAAAATACTTTAGTTAGTATTTAGTTAGAGAAGTTAGAAAATACTTCTCTTTGAGCTTGGTTGTTTTCTTGCAGACATTTCATTTCCCAAATATAACATCATTAGTGCTGCACATCAATGATGTTACCTAATTTGGGAAGAGGTGGTATTCAGCAGGTTCTGACCAGTTCTGGAGAAACGGTAGTGGAAATTTTGAGTAGTTCGGAGAACCGGCAAGTACCACTGTACTTGTACAGTACAGTAAATCTGACTGGAGATTTTACAGTATCTTTCCCCTGCCATGCCTACCAAACCACACCCACAGAACTGGTAGTAAAAAAAAATGAATCCCACCATTGAATTTGGGTAATGAAATGTCTGCCCGAAAGCAGCCAAGCTCAGAGACCACTGAGGACCTCTCACTCCAACCCTAGGCTGCAAATATTCTCCTTTATTGATGCTTCCCTGTACACAGTATTTCTCATCCATGTCAATTTGAAAATGTGTGGACTTCAACTTCCAATGTGCTGTCTGGGGAATTCTGGGAGTTGAAGTCCACACATCTTATAATCGACAAGGTTGAGAAACACAGTCTAAGAGAAAGGAATGAAATACACCAGATATATTACTGGTAGGGAAGCACTGGTTAGAACATTAAAGAACCATGCAAGATGGAGAGATTATTGACTTACTTTATAGATTCCCAATTATAGTTGTCTCAAGGACTCTTTGGTGAACAAAGGCTCATTGTACCATTAAGCAATCCAGTTGAGCTGATATTATACACTATTTTATGATATCACCCATGAAATGACCATAAAAAGAGCTTATAATTGAGTAAACAGACATGTACTACAAATAGCTACTATTTTCTGCTGGATTCCCTTCCCCCCCTCAACCCCCCCCCCCATTTTTTTGCTTTTTTTTTCCCCTTGATCTATAGTATATCACAGGAGTGAGTATACCTCCTCACATTTTGTAAATATTTAAGTATATCTTTTCATGTGACAACACTGGAGAAATGACACTTGGTTCTAATGTAATCCTCGGGTTATGAGTGGAATGGGAAGGCTCCATTATATTCATAACTGGAGGACTATCTGTATAGATAGGCCTGAAGTAAGATTTAAATGGAAAGAGACTTTAATTTATTGGAAGATTGCAATGGGAGTTTACCTCGGATTAGAAAGTATAATCAGAGTAGATAGTACCGAGTCAAGATGTATGCTGTGGGTAGACTTCTTCAACTTACACTCAACTGTTGGTGACCTCATGGACATTTTCATATAGGTAGTAATATGGAAATAGTTTGTCACTCTCTTCTGGACTTTTTTTTTTGGGGGGGGGGTGGAGGTTGTATTTTTGTTCCTTCCCTGTTTAAACTTTAACCCTGGGATTTCTTTGTAGTCTCTTTTCCAGCTGTTGACAAAGTCCAGTATTGCTTAGCTTCCAACCACAGACAGATACTATCCATGTGACTGTCTTATGTTTGTAAGAAAGCTATTCCCTGTTCAGCTCCTGAGGTCAAGGATGATAGGGAGATCTGTTCCCAGTCAGAGGTCTCTGCTTCTTAAAACACTCTGTTAAAGACCGTGGTTGTAACTTGTTCTAACCAGAGTGAGAAAATACCTTTCTTTTCCCCTGGGTGACATCAATACTTTCTTAGTATTATGTGTTAGGTTAGTTTTTAAAAATAACTGTTAATCTGAACTGAAGTTTGTGCATTTTAACAAGCTTAGCTTTTAGAGAGTAATTACATACTTAGAACAATTGCTTCTATTTTTGTTTTTCCCTATTCATCTATGGAATTCCTTGTCATGCCTCATAAGTTTTGATCAATGTTTCACTGATCTCTGTAGCATATTATTAGGAGTAGCTCCCTTCTCTTTTTCCACACATAATACAGGTAGTCATTGATGTACAACTGTTCGCTCAGTGACCATTTGAAGTTACAATGGCACTTATGATCATTTTTCACACAACCATTGCAGCATCCTCATGGTCATGTGATTGAAATTTGGATGCTTGATAACTGGTTCATATTTATGATGGTTGCAGTGCCGTGGGGTCACGTGATCACCTCTTGTGATCTTCTTACAAGCAAAATCAATGGGGAAAACAGATTCACTTAACAACTGGGTTACTAACTTAACAACTGCAGTGATTAACTGCAGAAATAAATAAGAAAGATTGTAAAATGGGGCAAAAGTCCTTTAACCTCTGTGTTGCTTAGCAGCTGAAATTTTGGGCTCAGTTGTGGTCATACGTTGAGGACTACCTGTATGATGGTTGGTCTCTTGAGCTTGCAATGGCAGGAAAGGAAAGTCATCTTTAACCTTTAATGTAGGTTTTGGAAACTAAGTCAAGAGGAGTGTATCCTTTCCAGTGAGCAACTCCAGAAATATGGAAGTCAGGGGAAAGAACTTGTGCCAGAATTTTCATTTCTTCTGAACTCTTATTCCTAAATCCACTGCTTAGTTTCTGCACAAAAAATATTTTAGCTGGAAAACTAAAGTAAAACAGCCCTTGCTTTTTCCCAGATGTAGAAATCTTCAGCAAATCCAGCAAATTCAGCAAAATTGAAACTCTTGATTATAACTTATTGTAAAGTGATATGCTCATCCTGCACAAATCAATATATGATAATCAACACATAGTAGCATTGTCGTACAAAGTAAGCCTTTAGTAATGATTATTGTTATTTGGACTCTTCTTTCCTTTAAAGGCACATTCTTTCTTACCACAGGACTCCATTTACTGGAATAGCTGATTTTTCTGTGACAAAGAATAAAATCATTCAGCTGTGTTTGGATCTTACCACCACTGTTCAGAAGGTCAGTTAAGAGAGTGTGTGTGTCTGTTCCCTTTTTCTGCTGTTATTCTTTCTAAATTTCCCAAAGGAATGCAGAATAGTATATGTACAGAAACAATTGTAATATAATTTTATGAGAGGCTTAGTGATATATGTGAGTTTTGGATTTTGTATGATCAGATCAAGCAGCTTTGGTTTAAACTTTTCCTTGGTATTGTTGTTTTGGTCTCCCAAAGCTAACACTATCATTTTTACAAGGATTTTTTTTAATCAACTAGTTACTTAGGAATTTATAAATTATTATTAGATTTTTAATTCTAACAGTACCTTTGTAGCAGCTGTTTGTTGCTAATAACGCACCACTGTTAGAATAGATAAAAATGCAAGGCCTTAACATATCATTTTCTCCAGGTTTTTACTGGTAATACCTCTTAAGATAGATAGAATTCTTTATTGGCCAAATGTGATTGGAACCACAAGGAATTTGTCTTGGTGCAAATGCTCTCAGTGTACATCAAAGAAAAGAGTCAAGAGTCAAGAATCGTAAGGTACAACGCTTAATAATCATAGGGTACAATAAGCAATCAAATCATGCTAGGGAACAGTTGCTTGGATACAAGCAACAAGGTTATAGTCATACAGTCAAAAGTGGGAGGAAATATCTGAAAGGAAGGATGGGAGGATTAATAATAATAGTAGCGCAGACTTTGTAAATAGTTGGGCAGTGTTGAGGGAATTGTTTAGCAGGGTGATGACATTCGAGGAAAAACTGTCCTTGTGTCTAGTTGTTCTGATGTGCAGTGCTCTATAGCATCGTTTTCAGAGAAGTTGAAACGGTTTATGTCCAGAATGTGAGGAGTCTGGAAATATTTTCACAGCCCTTAATTTTTTTTAAAAAAAGGGATAGAATAGTATGATGCATACCATAAAGCAGAGCAGTTACAGTCCGGTGTAATTTATATATAGTAGCTGATTTTTGCTAGCAGCAACTTATAGTTGTGGGATCTATAAAACCAGAAGAGAGATAAATACACGGAAGGCAGCAAGAAGTGGAATAAAGAAGGTCCTTGACTTACAACCATTCACTTAGTGACAATTTGAAATTACAAAATCACTGAAAAAAAGTGATTTATGATGTTTTTCACACTTACAACTGTTGTAGCATCCCCAGGGTCAGATGATAAAAATTTGGTTGCTTGGCAGTTGGCCTGTATTTGTGACCGTTGTAGTGTCCCAGGGTCATATGATCCCCTTTTGCGATCTTCTGACAAGCAAAGTCAATGGGGAAGCCAGATTTATTCAACAGCTATGTTACTAACTGCAATACTTCACTGAACAATTGTGGCAAGAAAGACCATAAAATGGGGCAAAGCACATGTAACAACTGCATTGTTTGGCAATGGAAATTTGGGGCTCAGTTGTCACCATAAGTCGAGGACTACCTGAATATTGATCCAAAAAGAAAGGCAGAAAGAAATATGAGATGCATTCAAATGTAGGAACAATTTAGAGTCAGACTAAATGTAACAGCCAAAAAGATCCAATAAATATTTTAACTCACAGTTGGGTCGAAAAACCTGTCTCTGGATGTGTAGGGCTTATGGAAGCGATGACTAACCTTTTTGTCGTTGCATGCTGAAAGTGCACCTGCGCACGCATGCCATACCCATAATGCAATGCACATCCCCCTGTACATGCATGCACTCCCATCCCATGCTCCACCCCCCCATGGCATGCAGGCATGCCCCCCGTGCTCCCCCGTCCCCTGGGCATCCACATGCCTCTCCTGCACACGTCCCGCACATGTGTGGCAGATACCCAACAATCAGTTGGCTGGTAGGAGGTGCGCGCTTGCACAGTGGAACTGTGCTGTGGCGATGGGTCTCATGCCAGCAGAGATGGCTCTGCATGCCACTTCTGGCACATGTGCCATAGGTTCATCATCATGGGCTTATGGGCAGCAGTAGCTTCAATTTATTCAGTGACTGGTAACATTTGTTTTTTCCCCCAGCCATACTTGTCTTTACTGTCACCTTCTACAGTAGACACCCAGGATTAAAAAGACTATGCTCTAAATATAGGTATGATGATAGCTATTTTCAGCTGAAGCCATCTTTCCAGAACTGGCAATTTTAGGGTCTTTTCTTTTCCTAATAATGGCATGGTCATTTCCTCCTCTTGCTTGGATCAAGATAAATTATTTTAAGCTGTAACCAATTGGGGTGACTGCTGACAGAGGGCCCTCAGTTGACCAGGTGAGATTTTTGCCAGTGGAACAAGAAGTAAAGACCATTTTTTATCCCCTTAACCATGTTGTAATCAGTAATCAGTAAAAAATATCAATAATGTAATCATAATAATTGTCAATAAACAGACAATAATCTGTTGTCAGAATATTGTATGTGCAGTAGGGAGAGGAAAATAGCCCCCCTCCCAAAAATCTACTTTCCTTGTCCAGTGATGGTTCAACGAGTCTTTCTCTGAGATGCAACACTTAATTGGGTGCAACCTTAAAATCTTGTGCTTGCTAGTACGTCTACTTTGCCATTCTGGCTCAGACAGTTCCTTAAAAGGAGAAGAAAGTGTAATCTTCTAATTCTTCATTGCTCCTGTTGAATGAATGATGCCTTGTATATTTTCACGCTCTGCTGCATGTAGTCCTTTCAACCCAGTGTCTTTTGCAGATAATATTTGCAAAGCCAAATATTTTTCTATGCGAATCACATTTTGGTAGCTTTTGTGAGCAGATGAAGATAATAGAAGCACTCTGGATGGACGAGATGCAGAAAACTTCAGCTGGAAGTCTACGTGTAACAAATAGGCCTTCCTACCCTTTGCTTGCTTCCCATTACTTCCCCTGTGTCCTTCAACTAGCAACACTGGTTTGATCAAACCTCAGTTGAGTGGGATTTGGCAATGAATCACTGAAGCTGCTACCTATTCTTTTTAAGCAGAAGATTATTTGCACATATATGAGGCCTTTATTTAGATGCAAATCATGATTAAATTTTTTTTTTTACATTGTGTGTTCAGAATATGGACAGGCTTTATTGTAGTTGTAGGGCACATACCTTACCTGTTAGATTGAGTGCCTTGTTCCGTTGTCCTGATCATTCCTGAACATCTCTGGTTAGAATTGCGAATACTTGCTTCTGAAACTCTGGAATGTGACCCGATTTGGGTTATGGAACATCTGCAAGAAAACAACCAAACTCAGAGACAACCAAGGACCACTCATATCAGCCCTGAGCTTTAAGCATTCTCCTTTATTGATGCTTCCCTTTTTCTTTGACTTACAGCAATGTTTCTCACCTGTATCAATTTAAAGACTTCCAGCATGCTGTCGGAGAAATTCTGAGAGTTGAAGTCCACACATCTTAAAATCAATGTTGATTTTAAGTTGCCAGTCTATTGAGGAATTAATAGTTTAAATTTATGCTTCCTTGAACCAACTGTTTTATTTTATGTGAGAAAAGGCTTTGATTAAACGGCTTATAAAAATATTTTAAAACCAACAGTTAAGCTTCTGGAGAGATTTAGATTTTTGGATCATTGTAAAAAAACTTCTGCATTGTCCTCTATGCTCCAGACATATTTTACTGACTGTACAAATCAATCAAGTTAAAATTACAGTTTGATGCTATATAAGGATCTTCCAGTAATAGAATACGTTCTTTTCTTTTTAAAGGAGTGCCTCGTAGCTGAAATGGAAGATAAAGTTCTCAATGTAGTAAGTATAAATGTTTATGTTTAATTCATTTTTTGAATTCCTTTCTGTTAAGAACTTTTTTATGATTGAAAGCAGCTTTACTTTTACGAAGCTCAATAGGAACAGCAGGCATCTATGGCTCCTTATTGCATAGTTTCCAGGCTTATCTAATCGCCTAAAATGAAAAAGTCCAAACTATTTTTAGAGAATCCAAAAGCCCTGTTTTGATATGTAGCTTGCTTCGTTGAAAGCTAAAAATGGGACAAAGTGGAGGCTACATTCAAGCATTTCCCTACATTCTTTCTGCTGCTGATTCAGTTTGGTTTTCATCTGTTCTGAAATGCAAATACAAGTCTGTACATTATTCTGAATTCCAGCTCAGTTGATAGCATTTTTTGTTTCTCAAAGAAATGTATATAGATTCTCATCCTGTCATTGCAAGATTCATGACTAAATACACCAAGGTTGAATATGAAGAGGATATTGGCCCATTGGATGGGGAGTTTGTGTTTATATTCCTTTTCTGTGTGAACAGAGAAATTTCAGGACAGGAAATGGAAAACAATGGCGGCTGCTTGTAGTGTGACCCACAAAGCAAGCAAATGAAAGATTCTTGTCCACTTGCATTGTTTCTGCTCTTCCTTCAATCAACTCAACTCTGCTGAGTTTCAGGAGAGCTGTCAAACCTGGCTTTTTAATAGAACTATAGATCTGTTGTAAGTTGGGGACCTCCAGCCTGTACTGTATTTGGATGCTGATTGTTCTTTCAATAGCCATCGTTGTCTTTGTAGCAGTCTGTTTTGAGGCCTCCAATGGAAGTATGAGGGGAACAGTTTTCCTTCAACAGAGCTCACTGTTCTGAGGATGGAACGACAATACATTACAACAGCAGGAAAATGCTCTTTTGAATTGGAAGTGATGTGAAAGGGGAATTTTCCAAATACATTAGAGGCAGTCTTGTGACTGGATTTGGGATGTAGTGACCTGCATTCAATATTTTGTAATGGTTAATCATTGCTTCCTCCTTTTGACATGAATCAGGCTGTGTTCTTTGATAAGACCTTCCGCCTGCCAAAGAGATGGTGAGGATTTCACAGTATCTAAAAATACTCACACCCCCATTCAAAACAGAACAATTGTTGATTAACCTCTGTAAAAAAAAAAAACCATACGCCCTTCTATTTATGCATTATGGTTCTTTCAGTACTCTTACTTTTTATAGTAACATTGTTTGGTGTGAGAGTGTAAATGTAATTGCTTTCAACAACTGTGTTCCAACGACATGAGAAGCTTATAGCTTACAAAGCATCTCTATACAGTTCACTGGCTCCTTTTCACTGCCCCATATCCCTTTCTGGTCTGGTAGCCATGATTATTTAATTAGTGTCATAGTGTGTGTGTTGGATTGGCGCTTTAGAGGTGCTCCTGATACTCTTCCTGCATCTGTAGTAACATTCCTAACAAGGAATACCATAGGTTTTGGCTTTGGGGCAATTCTCCCGAATAGTACGTAAGAATCAAATTCCAACAACATTTGCATACACTGTTTCTGGCTTTTGCAATATGAGGTGCCCGGAATGAATATTACTGAGTCTGTAATTGTTTGTACTAGATGCAAGACACAGATAAATGCTGTTCCTCTAATAAATTATGGAGTTGGAACTTGCAACAATACAGATTTGAAATCATATGTGTTTATTGGGAAATAAGGGATAAGAACTGGAACTGATAGCAAGGAGAAGCTGGAAATACAAGGCTGGATAGGTATTACATAAGTGTTGGAGAATTTCAATTGATTGATTATTGGGATTAATAGATTATTCTGACTGACAGTGGAGATGCACATGTAGGGTGAGTGCAATCATTTGCTATGGTGTGCTGTAAATAAAAAAAGTATCTTCAACTTTTGGGATGTTTGTATTTATAAATTGACTTCGGTGGATCTCAGAACTCATTCCTTTTGATTATTCCTTGATTTACTGAAATAATGTTTCACAAGGATCTTTGAAGCTTATTTTCTTACTTCACTGTTACAATATTCCTTTTATGTCTGGCAATATTTAATTTTTTTCAATTTTCAAATGATTTGAACATAAACATTCTACAATATACACAATTATACCATGCACATACTGAGACATAATCCAACATTCAAACCTGGACCTATGCTCTGATGCTTTCCCTCTAGTTTTCTTCAGTGATGTTTTGTTTGCGAGCCCATTGAATAATTGCAGCCTCATTCTATTGATTTTATCCTGTTTTGCCTCATACATATATAACCTTTGCATCCTTTTGAAGTGTTAGATGATGTGGAAATAATTCGGAGTGTTTATTATTCAGTGATAACATTGTAGATGTTGATTGTGCAAAGATGCATTCTTTTGAGAAGACTCTCTTGGTTTTTCCTTCCTGTACATTCTACAATTGTGTCAAATATTTTTTCACTTCCCTGTTCGCTGCTGCCTTTTAGTGCTCTGGGCTAGTAGTAACTTTAGACTTATATATCACTCCATAATGCTTTACAGCCCCCTCGAAGCAGTTTACAGAGTCAGCATATTGCCGCCAACAGTCTGGGTCCTCATTTTACTGACTTTGGAAGAATAAGAGGCTGAGTCAACCTTGAGCTGGTCAGAATCAAACTGCTGGCAGTCAGCAGAGTTAGCCTGCAAAACTGCATTCTAGCCACTATGTCACCACCATGGCTGCTTTTCCTTATTGACAGGAGGAAAACTCTGCTTAGATCTTTCAATTGAGCATTCTTTTTTTGTGTAAATAAATTTTACTGATTTTACAATTAAAACAGACCAACAATGTATACATAAATGTAAGAGAGAAAAAGAAAAGAAGAAGAAAATAGAAAGAAAAAGACAGAAAACAATTAAAATACATTCTCATCTTCAACAGTTTGTGAGACCTCCTTTTTATCCTATTTTTATGCCATATACACACTTAATCCTTACATATATCTGTATATCACTACTACGATTCTATCCTACCCTCTTTTGTCTTTTAGCGTGAAATCTATCTTTGGCCTGTCAATTTGTACCAGCAGTTCCAGCTGTTGTAGTATATTGAAATGTCTTTATTTTTTAATGCCAAGGTTAATTTGTTCATTTCTGCACAACTTGAAATTTTTTGAATAATCATCTCCTCTGATGGAACATGAGGCTGTTTCCAACATTGTGCAAAAGCCAATCTGGCCGCTGTCAAAATATGTATTATTATATATTTCACTTTTTTGGGTATTTGTTTATCAAAGATCCCTAATAGAGCATTCTATGACTGTTAATATTTTCTCACATTAATTTGGGAGAGCTTTTTAGTTCAGAAGGAAAGGCATGTGTCTAGCGGAAAGAATCATATATTAATATCTTAGCCGTTCAATATATGTACAGAGTAGGGAAGGAAGAGATTTTCCCTGTGATTATGATCTATGGTTATATATTTTTTTAAAAAATTGTATACTGTGCATTTGATGGAAGAGAGAAGTTTGATTTTTCGTCCCCATTTCATACTGTAAATATCTTGCTGAAGCAAAGTAAATAGCAACTGAGAAGCAGGGATCACAATAGCAAAATTCCACAATGGGAAGACTTTGTTCTTCATGCCTTTCTAAATCAGCTCTCCTTGCCCAGCTTCAGTTTGCTCTAATTTTGATTGCACCCCCCTCCGTATGTATCGTTAAATTTACATCTCCGAGCCAAATGTTTGGGATTCCAAACAAGGCAATAAAATGTTCTTTTCATTTGAAATATGCATCCATATTTGGAAATCCAAGGCAACTTATCATCTCATTATTTTTTTCCCCAAAATTTTATTGATTTTTAAAAAGCAAACATATACAAACAAAACACATAACATAAAAACATAAAACATCTTTTTTGAAAGCAGCTTGATCCCAGGTTACATCTCTTCGTACAGACATAAATTCAAGTTCATGCTTACTTTTATATACTATTCCATATTTTATTACCATTCTACATTTTCTATAAAGCTTCTCCCCTCTTTTCACTCTCTTAGTTCTATTTTATTTCATCTCAATTTAAGTCATTATAGTTATATCCTTTGTCCTATTTCAGCTGTCTATTATCTCTTCTCATTAACACAAAATTTCTCCTGTAATAACTGATTGGAGTATGGCGCCTTTATACTTTTCCCCTAAATTTAACACTTAAAATAATACATAACTTTCATTCGGATTCTTAAACATTTTATACATTCCTTTTCAAATAAGTATCATACTTCTATGGGAACACTTATACATTTTACATAGTTACTTCCCTCCCATTTCACTTATATTTTAAGACATTGTGTAATTAAAATGTTCCCATTCTTTCTTAAATCAATTCTCTCATATTTCATTTCATTTATTTTGTTCAAAAAAGAAGAGATTTTCAGTAAATTACATTGAATATTTTATCCCATTTTATAATCATATGTTGTTCCAAATTTTCTAACATTATTTCTCATACAAANTAAAATGTTCCCATTCCTTCTTAATTCAATTCTCTCATATTTCATTTCATTTATTTTGTTCAAAAAAGAAGAGATTTTCTCTAACTTACATTAAGTATTTTAACCTATTTTATAATCATATGTTGTTCCAAATTTTCTAACATTATTTCTAATACAAAAACAACAATAGTCTTATGTACTTTTACAGAATCTCTTTTTCAATTATATTTTTACCCATTATCTCTAAATAAACCCTGTTTCTTTACAACTTGTTTCAAACCTTTGTAGCTTCTCTTCCCTTCCTCCCTCCCTTGCTTTTCCACTCTACCCTTTTTACCCCCTTGTCTCTTCATCTTCATTTTCCCCTACTGTGTTCCTCTTTTCTGTTGCTTTAATATTCATTTACATCTTAAACATTTTATATATTCCTTTTCAAATAGGTATCATGCTTCTATGGGAACACTTATAAATTTTACGTAGTTACGTCCTCCCTATTTCACTTATATTTTAAGACATTATGTAATTAAAATGTTCCCATTCCTTCTTAATTCAGTTCTCTCATAATTTATTTCATTTATTTTGTTTTAAAAAAAATCACTAAATTACGTTGAATATTTTATAATCATATGTTGTTCCAAATTTTTTAACATTATTTCTAATGAAAATACAACAATACAGTCTTATGTACTTTTGTAGAATCTCTTTTTTAGTTATATTTTTACCCATTATCTCGAAATAAGTCATTTCTTTATATCTTCTTTCAAACCTTTTCTTCCCTTCCTTCCTCCCTTGCTTCTCCACTCTACCCTTTTTACCCCCTTGTCTCTTAATATTCATTTCCCTCTTCTGTATTCCTCTTTTCTGTTACTTTCTAACATTATATCTACTTTTCACCTTATTTTTCCCTTTTCTGGTTGTTTTTTTAGGTCTTAAATTCTCCATTCTCTTTCCCCCCTTTCCCCTTTCTTCCCCAGATAAAGTTACTTGTTCATTAAAGATGGCTCCTTCTTTGTCCCAATCTTCTGGTTCTTGTAGTTTCTCATAGGTAGAAATCACCATTTCTAAAAAATGAAAAACAGAGCCAAAAGAACCCTTCCCCTTTTTGTTCCTCTTCTTTATATTTTTAAAATTCCATTATCAGTTCATCCACCAGTGATGATGCCATTGTAGAAATGTTTTAAATGATTTTAATCCTTCAAATATATTTTCCAAGAGTTCCAAAGTCACTAATTAGTCCAAATACACACAAGCTGTTTTGTTTTAACACTTTCTTCTTTTTTCATTTTCTCTTCCTGCAAACCAGAAGAACGTTGTCAAAGGCTTTTTGTGCATGTAGAAACATCTGGGGTTTAATTTATTTAACTTATTAAATAATTAAATTTATTAAATAATTTATTTAATTCCCTTCTCAGATATTTCCTTGTGGTTTCACACTTCAGATAGCGAAAGAGATCCCGTATTTTCTTGCAGCCCGAAGACCAAATAATTCAAGATGAACACATCCAACATGCCTTCTTCACTCCTGTTTTCCTCACAATAAGCATGTGAGGTGGGTTGGGCTGAGAGAATGTAACTGGAACAAAATCGCATTGTGTTTTTTTTTGTAAAACCTCTAGGAATTATTTCATCCAATTGGTGTTATTTCATCCAATTGGTGCTACTACAGTTGCCTTCAGGGAATTCATACTGTAGCTCTTAACTTTCAAAGGGGGAAAGTTAAAGAGACATTCTGTTGTAACTTTGAATAGTCACTAAATGTACTGTTTAAAATCAACAGTTCCGGTTCTCTTTCAAGATCTTTTGTAGCATTGGTTTTTTGCACATGTAGTAGTGTTCAGTGCTGCATCTTACTGACATGGCTGTGACTTCGTCATCCAAAAACGCACAATCTCCTCCATTTCCCTTGACTTCCATCCTGCAATAGAAGTAGAAATTAGGCAGTGGAGATAATGTCCCACATAGCTGTTACCAAAGGAGTCTTCCCTTGCCTTGCCTGGTACCCTCTAGAGAACAGGGGTGTCTAACCTTGGCAACTTTCAGATTTGTAGACTTCAACTCCCAGAATTCCTCAGCCAGAAGCTGGCTGAGGAATTCTGGGAGTTGAAGTCCACGAGTCTTAAAGTTGCCAAGGTTGGAGACTCCTGATCTAGAAATGCTGGACTGGATCACAACCACCATATTTTCTATCCTTGGACACAATGACTGAGAATAATAGAAGTTGCAGTGCAACCTAATCAGAAGGCACTACTCTGGGAAACTCCAAGGTAATTTACTATCTGCTGTAAGTAGTAGTAGCTCTTAAAGTTATTCAGGAGGTTGTCTATCTGACAAATTGACTTGTGGACATTAGGACAGGACCTAGGTACAATGTGCCATTCTTTACGGCTTCCTTCACAGTTTTACTTCCTGTGTAAATTAAATTCAATCTCGATAGAGATTCTCAGTCATTCAGGTCATGGTTGCCCCAACGATGCTTTTTCAAAGGCAACTGGACTTTCCTTCATTTCTTCCTTGAAGATGCTTCACTACTCATCCAAGACGCTTCCTCAGTTCTGACTTGATTTATTACACAAATTTATATAACTGCCCAATTCACACACAGGCAATTCTGAGTTGCCTACAACATGTTTTTGTTAACTCTTACTTCACGTAACAAATATACCAATTGGTACCATGGTACCAGTCTGGTACCATGTCTAACCCTAATGTGCTGAAAATATTCCAAATTCCCACAGAATCAGTGTAACATTATGGGAGTTACCCATAGTTGCCTTGGTTTAACTCTGAGTGGGCAGAAAGGGAAAGTTTGGAGGGAACGTTTTACTGGAGAATTGACAATAAGATTATTAAGACCAATGGCAAACTGAACTAATAGGATAACAGCAGGATGATGGTGAATTTATTGCTGTATCTTTCCTATTTGTTCCATTTCCATTGTTCTTACCGAATTGTGTTCTCCAGTGGGCAACTTGAGTGGGCAATGCTCCTGTTGTCCTGTTGCTTGGGAAACTATAATTTCAATGCTCAAGAGAGCTGAGTGAACCAGAAAAGTCCTTGGGCCTATAAAACTCTTACTTTTTTCAAGGTGGCTAAAGACTAAGAAAGGGACATGAAGAAACAGGTATTAAGAGCTGTGGTGACAGTGGTTAGAATGCAGTACTGCAGGCTACTTCAGCCGGCTGCCAGCAGTTTGGCAGATCAAATCTCACCAGGGTAAAGGCTGACTCAGCCTTCCATCCTTCTGAGGTAAAATGAGGACCCATATTTTGGGAGCAATATGCTGACTCTGTAAACTGCTGTGAAAGGGCTGTAAAGCACTGTAAAGTGGTATATAAGTCTAAGTGCTATTGCTATTACAATCAAAAGGTATCAAGGCTCAGTTGGCAGTAAACCCAACAAAAGATTAATGAGTTTTTAATGAATTGAAAGACAGCAGTTTGGAAATTCTTGTTTATGAACTATACTCCAGCCTTCCCAAAATGTCCTATAGCCTCTTCTATCTTTAATTCTCAAGTAAAGATGATTCTGCAGATTATTCTCCAATTCATTGATTAGGAAGTGTTGGTTTATTGTCTATTGGGACACAGTAGATCTGTGTCCCAGGAGCTCAGCATTCTGAAGTCAGTTCAGATTCTGAACAAAATAATTATTTAGATAGTTCTCGACTTGCAATCACTATCGGGACTAGATATTTCCATTGCTAAACAAGATGGTTCTTAAGTGAGCTGGGAGCTCAGACTGCACCAAGCCCCTCACATAAGTGAATTATGCCTGATTTTGTGACCTTTTTGCCATGCTTATTAAGCAGATCACTGCAGTTAAGTGAATTATGTGGGGTTTTTTAAGTGAATCAGCTTCTCCTATTGGTTTTGCTGGATGGAAACCAGCTGAGAAGGTCAGTGATCAATGATCCTGGGATTCTGCAACCAATGTAAAGTTTTGCTAGCAGATCTGGGGATCCCAGGTTGATTTGCAGCCCATCAACTGGCTGGTCTGATGTCACCAGGGAGAGAGGGATTTATTGGGTTTAGTATTGTTGCTTTATTTCTGTAAATTGCCCAGAGCCACCATGAATGAGTTTCTGAGTTGGGTGGCCCATATAAATTATCTGAATAAATAAATAACATAAAAATAATAAATACATATGGGTTGCCATCAGATCATACAAGACTGGTCATAAATATATTCTTTTTAAGAATAGTTGCTAAATGAATGACTATAAGTCGAGGACTCCTCATAATACGTTTTTAACTACATTAGTAGGGCCAAATCTTTTTAGAGGGCAATGCTTGAATACTAGCAGCCAAGAAGTTCTTTCTAAGATCGGATCTGAGCTGGGAAGAGCCTCAATGGAGGCATTTTACTTTCATCTCTTGCCAACTGAAAGGGAAAAGGTAAGGACTTACGTTGCATTTTTTCCATCTAGCCACTTCCAGTGTTGATTCGGTTCTCTCGTGAGGCCGATCCAAAAGACATGGACTTTTGTGAACATCCTCATAATACCCTTTAAAAAATGGTGCATGTTAGAACGTTGCATCGTCACAATTCCCAGCTGAATTTCTGAACTTACATATAGGCTGAAAAGACTAAAACAATCTTTTGAACACAGGTAGTAGTTCCTTTAATGAAAGGCAAAATGAGAGACCCTTGTTAACTTTTTTTGAAGTAATTTTTAAACCTTTTGCAGAAGGTTAAAAAAATCTGATTTTCCTAGAATGGATCTTGACAATGTCTACCATTTTATTTTTGGCTTCCTCTGCTTCTGAGATTCACATTTTTATGCATTGGGGGATGCATATTATTAGATGTTTCCAAGTTTCTATGTAGGAAAAAAAATGTAACAAGTAAATGACTAATTTTAATGATGTTTAGAGATGTTTAATGATGTTTTAATTTTCTATGTCAACAGAGTTTAATTTGTAAAACCAGCATTCTTTGGAACCTGGAGAAGGTTTAAGAGGCTCCTGAAGCTTTTATTCAGAAAGGCATCTCAGGAGATTTTATTCTTACTAGTATTAGCAGAAAAAAATTTTCACATTGTAAAAGAGCATGTATCATCAATGATGTAACATTATTTCTAGGAACTGATTTATCCTGGTAAAAACCACTTACATTAGTCACAATTTCCTCCTCTGTAATTTTGGCCAAGGTAGCATTATGCAAAAAACAAGAGTTCTTGCTTTCATTCCAGTTCTTCTCCTCTTCTGACAATTTGTAGCAGCTTTTATTATGTCCAAACCAATCAGGTGGACAATCAAAGGCATTCTGTTGGTAGTTTAATGGCACTGATGTTCCTAGAACAAAGAGACAAAAATAGAAACTAACTTATCCCGTCTTGTTCTTAAAAGTAGGATGGGACCATCCTGCTAAATTAGAACCTGTTATTGATTTCTAACAAAACCCAATCTGGATAAGGAGACCCAATGTTCTAGCTGTTGTAATAACTCCCATTCTATAATCCTCAGATTAATAGAGATTGTGGACTGAGCAGTGATTTACATGGTGGATTTGAATCCAAGAAACTACATGTAAATCTACTTATTCAGTCATGAATCTCTTTGTGAGATTTTCCACTGATTTGGTCAACCTATTTGACATTTGGTCCATCTTTTTCACAATTATTGCTTTTGGCAGGAAATTACTAAATAAAGAAATGCACATTTGCTTATTTTATTTTTTGAGATTTGCCTTTACTTTTGCAGTCACTTGTTTTCTATTTATAATTTCTTTTTCCTGTAAGCTCCTTAAACCATTATTTCTCCTCTTCTCACTAATGCCAAATGAGTATTCCCCCTCCCTTTCTGGTGATCTCATTCTGGATTAATCTCACAAAATAAGATTCAGTGATACTTTCAACCAAACACCGAGACTTTTTCCAAACAAAGGAACTGAAATTTTCCTGGACTAGATGAAGCAGATTGCAGAGACTAAAAAGCAGGGCAAGGCCAACACTATGTTTCTAACCCATCTACGGAAGTCATTCAGCTTCATGAACTCATGGAGAAGCTTTTCACAGGAACAGGATTAGGGTCTGGATTCCTTACCCTGGTAATAAATGAGATGTAGGAGATGGCCGGGCTGGAGCCCAAGGGAGGGATGAGTCTTGAGTCCCTTTGCACCCAACCCACAAGAGATCTAAGTCCAGCCCACCTTAAATGCCTTTGACTCTTGTCTACCACCAATTCGCTTTGGCTGTTAGTAGTTCAGAGTCTTGTAGACAGCTTAAGATTGCAGTAAAATTTTATACCGGTTTGAACTGTCTCAGTCTTCTGATTTTCCATGGTGCTTGACAGGACAAGGGCAATGAGGATACTCAGGATGATGATCAGGATGGCGGCAATGGTAATGGCAAATGCAATTATTTTTTTAGAGTAAGATCTTGGTTCTGCACAAAAAAAGAAGAGAAACAAGATTCATCAGCAGTCATCTGTTACATCAAAGGAAGGTAGAAAGAAATCTGGATACTGATGAGCAAAAATCCCTCAATAAAATATTATAAACATTTCTAAGTTGCTAAGATTTTCTTGCTTTTTGCTTTTTAATTTCCAAAGTCAATAATTGTCCTCAATTAAAATGTCAATCAAAAGGTCAGTCTGATTCTGATGAACTACCATGTTCTAACTGAGCAAATAAAACTGCTTCAGAGTTCTTGCCATCTTATCATTTTATCTTATTGTATTTTAACTTATCTTTATCTTTTCTTCCTCCCCTTTCTAAGAAGACTTGCAGGATCTCCTTGGTGTCCATGATGGATCTGGAGGCTTGTTGGCCTTTCCCCAAGGCATTAAAAACTTGGCTGGGTTCCTGGGCCTGGAACTTGGAATGGGGTAAGGGCCCCATTCCTTGGCTTTACCATTAGTTGATTAATTACCTTGGCTGCTGTTTCTATTAATTTTCTAGATATTTTTAATGTTTTATTGTTTTAGTTATTTTAATCATTTTAGAATTGTAAGCTAACCACTTGTTTGAATGGTGTCTATAGAAATGGAATGAAGGAATGAATAAATGAATGGATGAAACAAACAAATGAATAAATAAATTGATGGTACCGTAGAGAAACTACACAAAGTCTGCACAAAGGTGGGGTAAAATTGGCCTAAGACATTTAATTGCTTGAGATAAATTACAAATGGTCCCTGGAACAAATCCATTTTTCCTCTTCTCCATTCTACAGCATCCTGGACAAGTAACATCCTAGGCAGATCCATACCAAAAATCTATATTCTTGTATGATTGAAGCTGACTTCCCACGCTCTCTTCTAATCTTATACATTTTAGGTCAATGTCTTGTTGCCACTTACTATGACTAGTCCCTCTCTCTCTAGTCCATTTGCTTCTTTATTTCACTACATTTATTTTAAGGCTGTCCCCTGCAATAGACTCTGAACACCTGCTCTCTGTCTCGTGAAAGATTAAAATTCAGCAATTTTTCAAAGTCCAATCGGGGACAGAGTATGCATTTTGCTCCGTGGCCATGGCTTGGACAATTCAATCCCTCATTTGGGCGAATGGTTTCCAGATCTCGATACTGTTACTATACCTGGTTCTTCCTCTTGTCCTCGTGCATTTCCATTGGGAAAAGGGTGCTGCAGCTCTTGCTCCTCATTTATGTTCAGCAGTTCTAAATTTATATGATTTGGAATAAGAAATGCGGCTGTCACAAGAAGAAATGCAGCTGACAAGATGCTTACAGAACATGGCAAATTACTACTAATATTTAGATATAAGACACAGCCTTTTAAAAAGTATACTGCAAAAAATAATTTGTCATGGAAAGGATTTTTATGGCCGTTAATAAATTGGACAACTTTTCATTAGAGAAGCAAAAAAAAAAATCAACATTCCATTATCTACATTCTGTTAAAAGGGTTGAATTCATTTGAAAATCTGTTGATCTTGGCAGGTCTTCAAAAGCTAAGAAGGGTGAGAGCCTAATAGAAAATCAAAAGGCTAGAATGAGTGATTGAAAAGCTTTCCATTTAGCGACTTCCAGTTTGGGTCTCTTCAGCAACAGATTGAAATCCACAATTGTGCACAGTTTCGATCTGTGCTCACTGCTGGAGCGCCCTGATCCTTTGGATTTGAGGCTAAAGCCACCCCCTAGAGATGATGAAGAGGGGGGAGCTTGCTGGCTGAGTGGAGGGGAGCCGCATCTCTCCTCATTGGCTGGTCTAAACTCCCTTCCCCGAAGGCGGTTGCAGCGGTGGTCAGAAATGGCCACCTCAAAGAAGAACCCAACTGGATAAGAGTGCAGGAGGAAGACAAAGAGGAAAGCAGGACAGATCGGGCTAAACAACAGAGAACATCTAAGCAAGGTACCCTGAATCTAGAAGTACCTAAAGGGATACTTCTGAAAGAGGTAAGGCGAAGGAGAGAGAAAAGGAGGTTAAAAACCCTTTTTTTTAACCTTTATGTTGACAATTACAAATGGCATGGAAAGAAATTTATATTAATCTATTTTGACACTAATAGGCAACCTTAAGCTGAAATCTAAGTGTCAAAAGGAGAATAAAGATTTTTTCTTAGTCATTTTAAAGCCCTAAAAAGGAGAAGAGTGGAGGCAAAAGGGTGGGACTTGGAATAATGGAAAAATGGAGTGCCACCTGGAAAAATAAAGAGGATTAACAGACTCCAGAGGATACATTGTAATTGAAATCTTATTAAAAGATACAGTAACCCATGGAAAGGAAAAGTAAAGGAAAGAAACAAGAAGGAACAGTCTGGGATCATTTGGTGATTTTAAAAAAAAGTTTTTGGCATTGGTTTTTTTTCTTTTTCTGTTTTTACTTAAAGTCAATCGGGTGGTTGTTCAAAAGTGTTTAAAATGCCATCAGTCCTGAAGAAATTGAAGATGAGTCTTAAAAAACAGAAAGATGCAGAAAGGGAGGAAGATCCTTTGGCTTTGTATTTGAATTTTTTGAAATAGAGATCCTGAATTATGAAAAGCAAAAGGAAAAGCTTCAAGAGCAAGAAGAAGGACGGGAAAAAGAAGAAGCCATTTTCAATGATCAAATAATGCAAAGTGTGGTGGTAATAAGGGGAAAAAGGGGGAAAGGAGTTTGAGATCAAAGGGAACAGCCAAAAAGAAAAATAGTCTGAAAAAGAAATATAATTGATTTAAAGGAAAACTGGGAGAAATGGTTTCTACCCGTTTAACTAAAAATAAGGCCTATCCAGAAAATAAGCCCCAACATGCTTTTTATGTGCATGCCTAATATAAACCCTACCCCCAAAGTAACCCCTACTTAAAAGCCTGTGCAGCCCCCTGGCCGCCCATTCTGTCTGGTTGCTCATGGTGCCGTGACCACGAACCAAGGCAGTGGTGAAGCTACCACACACAGCCCGCACTGGCTTACCTCAGGACCCCATAGCCAGGCCAGCCACACCCCGATACCTGCCTTGCGGTGGCAGCTCCAATAACCATGTGCAGGAGGAGCCCACGTGGCCACCAGCCCACTTCTGCTTCCTCGTAGCCTCATGGAGCTGGAGGCCGAGCGGTGTGATGGTGCCATGGCTGTGAGGCAGGTGTCAGGGCATGGCTGGCGTGGCCCTGAGGTAAATCAGTGCAGGGAGCGTACAGCAGCTCCACCCACCTCACCTCGTGGCCAAGGCACCAGTACATTGCTCGGCCTCCTACTCCATTGTGGCTGCAAGCAGGCGTGGGTCGGCAGCCTGCTGGACGGGGTTGCTGGTGCCATGGCCGCAAGGTGAGGGAGGTTTCAGAGCATGAGTGGCCTGGCTATGGAAGCCCTCAGATAAGCCAGTGCTCCATCCTCTCCTGCCTCACAGTGGTGGTGCTCGTACACCGCAAGCAACCAGAAATGGGCCTCACATACACGGGGGAAAAACTAGACACCCCCTAAAAATAAGCCCCAGTGCTTATTTTGGGACCCACAAGAAAATATGACCTGGTCTTATTTTCAGGCAAACATGGTACTAATACAACTAATATCCACTGCAATGGCTGAAGCTTTTGCTACTGTTACAAATGAAGATGTATTCCAACACTTTCACTCTTTGACCGATATGTGAAAAGTGTTACCAAATCATTTTTTAATTAATAACGCATAGCCCTTTTCTGCAATGTTATCCCTTCAGGTTCTGCTATTTCTTTATGTAAAGGAGTGTAAGCTGAGACTACACAGGTAATCCTCTAGTTACAACCTTTAACGGTTACAGCTGCTGCAAATTCAAACCTTTACTGTCAGTATACAACATGTGTACAGTGAGATTTCACACACACACACATACATGGTCATATAATCCAAGTTTGGGCTTTGAATTTAAACTTAATGACTTAATTGGTTAGGATGGACTTTTACAAATTTGATATATGTATTGAAAGAAAGCTTTAAGTTAGTTTTGTATGTATAAAATGAGCTTGTAAATGTATGTCCTCTGTCCTTTTATGTAATGCTGAATAATTCCTAAAGTTTGTAAAATTGACTAAATTTGAAAGACCCATTCCATGAGGATAAACTCAAGGGAGAGACTCAAATTCAATGAGCTAATTGGAATTAATTGGACTTATATTGGTGTGATATATATAATTGAAATCTCTAATGTAGTGTTGTATTTACAAAAATAAGATATGCCGTATTTTTCAGTATATAAGACACTTCCCCCCCTCCTCAAAAGTGGGTGGAAATGTCTGTATGTCTTATACAGTGCATGTTGCTGAAGCCCAGCCCACCTGCCAGCCCCCTCCCTTTAGTCTCTGTCTCCAGCAATTTGCCTCCTTGCAGCAAACTTCCTATTTCAGTTTTAGCACAGCCTGATTAGTACAAGAAGATGATTGTTGGTTGGATCATCCTCCTGACAATCAACTGTTGCAGGTTGCAGGGATCACCATTGCCTATTGCCGCTTCTGTGCGCCCCATTCTCAGTCTCCATGTGCCCCATTTTCCACTTGTTCCAGGCAGCAGAGATTGCAACAGGCATAAAATGGCGTGCATGGAGGCCAAAAATGGGCTGCGCAGTGGCAAAAAATAGGATGCAGAGGCCGAAAAAGGGAGGTGAAGGTGACAATAGGCGATGGCAATCCTTGCAGCCTGAAACAGTTGATTGTCAGGAGGATGATCCAACAGATGGTCAGCTGCTTGTGCTAAACAGGCTATGCTGAAACTGGATATTTGCTGTTTACTGCAAGGAGGCAAATAGCTGGGAGGCAGAGGAAAAGGTAGATGTTTTTTTCTTGTTTTTCTCCCCCAAAATTAGGTGTATCTTATATTTCAGAGCATCTTATATTCTGAAAAATACGGTATGTATATGAGTGTCTGTATAAAATACTTGAGTACTTTTTAAAGTTAGTAATGTATTGTAAAAAAAGTGTTTTTGCCCCTTAAGGTTAAAAAATTGTAATAATATAGAGGATTTTCTGAATATAAATTATGATCAAGATTAATGAGTTAACAACCATATATTAACTCCCCACAGCAAAGACAAGCAGAGATGGTCAAATTGATTATTTTATCCACAGAAGACAATATATCTAACCTTGTGTCTATTCCGAATTGCTTCTGGATTTTGTGATTGCAATGAAAAAAATATATGAATATTAATATATTAATATATAAGTTAGGCTTATTGTTATAGAAATGGCTTGTACATACTTTTCTGTAAAAGCAAAAAGTTGTGGTTGTACTGTTATGTTCTACGGTGTCAAAGAGAGTCAGAAGTTGATGCCTTTTTCTTTCCTTTTCCCCCTTTATATTATATTTCTTTTCCCTCCCCTTCTTCTTAGGTCTTTTTTTCAACTATTTTTATATTTTCTTTGCATTTTATATTTTGAAAACCTATTAAAAATCATATATGATAAAATTCAGCAGGAATTTTTGGAAATCCAACTGGGAACAGTATTTTGGATTGCTCTTGTGTAGTCATGGCTTGGATATTTCAATCCTTCATTTTGGAAGATTGGCTTCCAGAGTTTGATGTTATTATTACCTGTTTCTTCTTCCTGTACATGATCATATCTACTGCTAGGATGATCATATCCATTGCTAGGATGGGCCTGCTCATCATGTTCACTGCCTGCCATTGTCCCTGGATTTGTATCACCTGGAATTACAAAGGGGGCTATCAACAGAAGAAAGGTCAAAAAGATTACAGAAGATGGAAACTGCTACTAATTTCAAGGAACCTCATTTAGATATTGGACACAGTCTTTTAAGAAACACAAAATAATAGGTAACAATGGTGTCCCCCCCAAGGCAGGACCCACACTCTTTATACTCTGTATAAATGACCTTTGCAATCACCTTATAAGCAATTGCATCTTCTTCACGGATGACGTAAAACTATTCAACACCACTGACAATGCTACTGTCCTTCAAAGTGACCTTGGTTTTGTGCCTGGTCAAACAATTGGCAACTCCAAATCTCAACCAAAAAATGCTCTGTCCTACACATTGGTAAAAAAAATCAGTACACCAAATACAAGCTGGGCGGATATGACCTCGTTGACCCTCACTCTGTCAAGGACCTCAGAGTACTCATATCAAATGACCTAAGCGCCAGAGTTCACTGTAACTGTATTGCCAAGAAGGCATTAAGAGTTGTAAGTCTAATCTTACGAAGCTTCTCCTCCGGAGGAGAGTCAAGGCGAGGAAGGAAGATCTCTCTCTATAAATGGATTGCGAGGGTGGGAGCCAGAAGTCAGACACGACTTAGTGACTTAAAAACAGTCATCAAGGACAAGAGTCTTCAAGCCTGACAAGTTTAAGACTTGTGGATTTCCACTCCCAGAATTCCCGAGCTAACATGACTGGAGGAGAAATTCTGGGAATTGGAAGTCCACAAATTTTAAAGCTGTCAAGTTTGAAGACCCCTGATCAAGGAGTACAAGTGAATTCGAATTCCGAACCGAGTAATTAAAAAAGCTTTCCATACAGCAACACACACCCACACACAAACATCTATGGACACGCAACAGAGAAACACATCTCCTGACATACAAGAAAGTAGGTAGAGATTCCCTTCCCTGAGTCGTAATAATTTCTACAGGGGAAAAAAAAACAACATGGAGACCCAAGCACGAGTTCATACATTCCGTGTAATTTTTCTCCATGTACCAAAACTTTCTATACGTTTATTATTCACTTCAGGGACTCGCCGACTATCTCCACTATCCACCTCTTGTCCGGAATCTTCTGAAAACCGAATGAACTGATGCCAACACTTTTCGGATGGACCTGTGAAAAGAACAGCAAGGCCGCTTTTCAGCAATGCAATCCAGCCCAAATCCTGCAACCCGCAGACAGAAACGTTTAGTCTGAACTGCTTTCCTAGACTCTCTTTTCTTCCTCTCTGCAGCAGAGTCCTTTTCTTCAATAATTCGGGAATTCCACTTCTTCGAAAGGCGCAACCACCCGCTCCCCCTACCCCCCTTCGGAGCCGAACACCGGGTCACTTTCCCAACGGGGCCCAAGTCGCCCCACGGAGAACTCCCAATGCTGGGAGACTCCCAAGGGCGCGAAGCAGCTTCCCGCCCAAACCCCGGATACGTAGCAACTTCCAAGCCCAGCCGCCCTCATTACTCTGAACCGCATCAACTAACCTTCGGGTTACCAAAGTGTGGAAATGCGTTACAGCAGCCTTTTAAAGTGCCGGTTTTCCAGTTAAGGAAACAGGATTGGAGCAGCGGGTGATACGAAACAAACATGAGGGAAAATCACCTGCTTGTAGGCTTGTCCAAATATGGAGTTCCTTGCGGATGTGATTGGACGACAAAGGGCAAAAGAGGTTGACATATATCTGGAAAGGGTTGTTTTGTTGTTGTTGTTATTGTTACATGTTCGATATTCAGGCACCATCTGTTCGTTCGTATTTGTACAGATTTGGGTGTGCATGTAAAATTGAGAACCTATTTTGAATTCTGAAGAGAAACTTCTGAACTGATGCCTGTCCCTTTAAAAGCTGAATTTCTCTCTCTGGTGAATGCAGTCTCTTGATTCTGGGGTGAGTTTTGCAGGGTTGTTTTTTTTTTGGGGNGTTTTTTTTGGGGGGGGGGGGTTGTGAGTATATTGAGTGCATATTAGAAGAAAGTTAAGTCGTTTTTATTATCTGCCGTTTATTTTATTTTTATTGTTTGAAGTGTGTGTGTGAGTTTTGCCTATTACAGCCTGGCTTATTCCTGGAAATTTCCAGTACCCATCACAAAAGATCTGATGCCAGCACTGAGAAGTGCTGCTTTTAAAAGTTCCCTTGCAAGGATTTCAAATACAACCTGGGAGGAATCATTCCAGGTATTGCTGACAAGCCAAAGATTTGGGAGGTTGGACTAGATGACCTAGAAGTCCCTTCCAGCTCTGATTATCTGTATCTATCTGTATTTGTCACAAGTGAAGATTGTCACCTTGTCAGTTTCATGGAAGGTTCTTGGAACTTTTGCTTTTTACAAAAAAACAAAACTTTGTAGAATTATTATTTTCAAGCAACCTTGAGGTTGGACTTTTGCTGCTGTTGCTTCTTTTACATTCTTTTAGGTTGCAAATAGGGATGGGTAGGGCAGGCTGGGGAACAAAATTCTTTTCAGAAGCAAGCAATTAAAAATGCTGGCTCATAAAATAACATTGTTTAGTTTCTTCTTTGCAGACTCCATACAGGTAAGGGATGTCCTCTTTTTCCTTTGCTTTTAAGTACAGACTGGTGGGTAAATCACATTATTGCATTTGATTTACACTATTATGCAGTAACATGCCAATACCACATTCTGCTTTTGTATTTGCCCAAATACACAAGTAGTGTTTCCATTCTACTTGTATTAATTCAACTAATTATAAGGCGGTTTGGGATATTAAAAACAAATGTGGGAAGCCCCCCTCCGAGAAGAATGAAATATTTTGGGAAATATTAAAAAGGCAGAATGTTATATTTCCCCAAAGGAAGAAATGGAAAAACATGCTCAGTCTTTCTTAATAGCCTCTCTCCCCAACAGATATTCCGTGCCCATTAAGAAAGATTGCCTATCTACAGACCATAAATATTAACAATAGATTATGATGTCTTATAGAGTATAAACCATAGATAACCTATAGGATACAGAAAATGATTGCCACATATCAATTTTGAAATATTTAATTCACTATCAAATGTATTGAAGAAAAGTTTAATTAGTTTTAACATAGACATTGTTCAGATATTTGTTTGTGTGACTTTTTGTCTTTTGATTCTGTGTATTTGTATATTTTAACTTTTTGTATTTAATAAAGGTTTTTTTTTCAATCGAAACAAAAAAGAAAGACTGGGCCAGCCTATCTACAGACCCCTCACATCCGAGACATAAATTGTTTCAACTTCTACCCTCAAAACCACTGGGCACTGCACACCAGAACAACTAGACACAAGGACAGTTTTTCCCCCATGTCATCACTGCTAAACAATGAATTCCCACAACACTATCAAACTATTTACTAAGACTGTGTTACTGTTATTATTCTCATCCTTCCTGTTCTGTATAAAATAGTTTACTCCAAATCCTCGATTGTGATTGGCTAGAAAAGCCAGCATAGGGATTGGTTCACTAGGAACCAATCCAAAAGAGCTGCCAAAGGCGGCAAAACCAAGTAACCGTCATTGGCTACAAGCCGGCAGGCAAGCCGTATATAAAGGCTGCCGCGGCAAGAGCCAAACTGTTCCGTTTTCACTTAACTGTTGAAATAAAGACTTTTACTGTTGGAACCCGGTCTACCTCGCGTTTTTCCGGACGGAACACTTCCGATTACCTACCTCCTTTCTACTTATGACTATAACCTTGTTGCTTGTTACTTTACAATTTATATTGTTTTATTTAGTTTCCCAGTATGGTTTTGATTGTTTATTTAGTATCTGATGACAAAGTGTTGTATTTTATGATTCATTATGAATGTATGATTGTGATCATGACGTATAACACTGAAGACAAATGCCTTGTGTGTCCAAACACACTTAGCTAATAAAGAATTCTATTGCACACTAGTGCATTTCTTCTTTCCATTTAATAAGATGGAGGGACCTCAGACATTAAAACAGGCCCCAAAACTAGAATGGATCTTGTACGTTTTGTCACATGCCCTATTTTGATGGCATCAGTGTCTTCCTTGCATCTTTCAATATGTGATGCCTATTTGGGTTCTCCTGGAAAAATTTCTATGTTTAACTGATGAAAATACACAGATTTTCCACAATGGGTAGTTTATCAGAAGATTGGTGAGAAGTATTTATTAATTTATTGAACAAATTTATATAGCCGCCAAACTCACACACAGGTGACTCCAGGAAGCTTACAACATTTCATATTTTTAAAAGTTCGTAATTTTAAAAAATCCATCATAAAAATCATACCCCACCCTCTACAGTAACAACACTGCTATCAACTCAGCTACTACCAGCCATTGGATCTGCTTCATTTCCATTTGTGGCCATCAATCCAAATGAAAAAGTCACATTTTAGGGCCTTTTGGAAAAGCAGAAAAGATGGAGACCAACTTTATCTCAGGGAAAATGATGTTCCATGAAACAGGGGTCCACAACCAAGAAGGTCCCACCATATGACAATCCCTAATCGATGGAACTCATAACATTCCCTGCTTTCCTGCCATGGTGGGCTGGATTAAAGTAACAGGGGAGAGATGGTCCTTCAAATAACCAGGTCCCAAGCCATGCAGGACTTTAAAGGTGATAATTCAACTGTGAAGAATGTACACTATTTATTTCTCCAATAATTTCCCAAAATCAAAACTTGTAAAGCTGAGAAGAAAATTTATGTATATTGAGTGCTTGAGCACTCTTGCAAATAGCTATTTTAATTTTTTCAGACAGATCATACCAGTGTATGGAGACTCTATTAAACATTAGGTTAAATGTATTTTCTTTCCTCTTTTTTTCACCATCTACCATACTGAGACTAATGAAATCCAATAAACTTCTATAATCCACATAAGTAAAACACGTGATGCTGCCACAATTTTTTTTCTTTCTGAATTACATTTGTCATTCTGAAGAATTTTCCTGTCTCTTCTCTTCAAAACACATTTGGCTTTCCTGGTTATCTTTTGAGACTATTTTTCATCCCCTCAGTAATCTTGCTTTTCCTAATTCCCTCTTATTACTACCATAAGTAGAAGTGCCTCCAACTTCAATTTTCTAGATTCAACCTCCCTGCCCCTCCCCCTTCTCTCCTCTCCCTCTTTCTCTCTTCCAAAGCCCCTGCAGCCAATGTTGAACTCCTGTTGCAAAACAAGAGGGTGAGATTGCTGGTAAAAAGTGAAATGAAAACAACAGATAAGCAGCAGTAGTAAAACAGTCTCCGAGACTGCCTCATTCTCTTCAAAAGAATCAATCACCTTATCAATTATCAAGAGTAACAGCTAACGGATGTAGAATAGAATAGACGTGTCAAACTCAAGGCCCATGGGCCAAATCCAGTCCGTGATGTGGTTAGATCTGGCCAGCGGGGCCGCACTGGAAATGGTGAGGAGTTGGCCCCCGCTGCCTTGGCCCTGGCCCACCCCAACCTGGTTGGGTACGTGCAGGAGGAGGCACAGTAGTAAAGCAATGCATAGAGCCTCAGCAGCAGCACCTCCACTGCATCCATGGGCCCCTCACTGGTCCGGCCTTGGCCCCGTAGCCTGTGAGCACTTCCCTTTCACTGGGGTGGTGCTCGCCTTGCCTCCCATCCCTGTGTTGGAAAGCCACAGCCACCAACAGTGCTGCCACCCTATCAACCTCCCCTCGTCACCTCCTCCCAGCCTCCAGCACCCCTGCTGCCCTCTCCCCCTCCCCTTGTCCCTTAAACTCAGTGTCCAACTTTTTGGCTTGCCTGGGCCACATTAAGTGAGGAGGAATTGTCTTAGGTTGAACACACACACACACATATATATACCTATCTATCTATCTATCTATCTATCTATCTATCTATCTATCTATTACTTAATGTATCGAAAAGGGAACACTTGTAGGTCAGGGTTGAAATGAGGGGTCTTTGGTGCTCTCTGGCATTGGTTGTTTTCTTGCAGGCATTTCATTTCCCAAACTAGGTAATATCATCAATGTTATTAGGGAGTAAGGTTTGCTCTCAGTTTATATTTCTAATGGCCTGCCCTGTCAGTGTTGGTGGGAATGGACTTGAATGTTCTTTGGTTGGGCTGTTTACTGTTAGCTAGTTTGGCAGTTCCTTGTTTGGGGTATTGAGTTGAGGCCGGAGAGCTTTTTAAAAAGTGTACAGCAAAAAATCATTTGTCATGCAAAGTTTTTATTGCCATGAATAAACCGAGCAACCTTTTGGCAGTGAAGTAAAAATCAACATTCTGTTATTCACTTCATATCAAAAGGGTTGAATTCAATTGCGAATCCAATGGATCTTGGCTGATCTTCAAAAGCTGAAAAGGATGAAAAGCATATCAGAGTATCTGAAGGCTAGACGTAATTAAAAAGCTTTCCAAATAGCATCAGCAACAAACATCAATCCATGCACAATATAAAAAAAAAACACATCTTCCAAATGACTTACAAGAAATTAGATCCAGATTCATCTCCCAAGTCATAATAATTTTAGCAGAAAAGAACTATAGTGGTGACCCAGGCAAGAGACCATAATATCTGTCTCGTTTTTCTCTAAAATGACAAGTTAAAATGTCTATCTCTATAATTCTATTACATTTATTTTACAGTTGTCCAATGTAGCAGACTCTGAATGCCTGTTCATTCTGTCAGAAAACATTAAAATTCAGCAGGAATTTTTGGAAGTCCAATTGGGCACAGGATGTAATGTTTTGGATTGCTCAATGTGGCTATGGCTTGAACATTTCAATCCCTCATTTTGGGAGATTAGCTTCCTGAACTTGATATTTTTAATACCTGTGCATTCCTCATCCCTAGTAAGGAGCAGTTCATGCTCCTTATTATATTTGTGTGTGTGTGTATGTTATGTTATGTTATGTTATGTTATGTTATGTTATGTTATGTTATGCTATGCTATGCTATGCTATATTATATTATAATTATAAAATTGGAATTTTGGACCTGGACAACCTTGAACTACATTGCCTATGGTTGGACTTAAGTGTCGTACACAAAAGTATCTGCTACAATGTCCTACCAGTCAATGACTACTTCAGCTTCAACCGCAACAATACAAGAGCACACAACAGATACAAACTCAATGTAAACCGCTCCAAATGTGACTGCAGAAAGTACGACTTCAGCAACAGAGTGGTCAATGCCTGGAATGCACCACCTAACTCTGTTGTTACATCCTCTAACTCCCACTGTAACCTCAATCTATCCACTATTCACCCCATTCCTAAAAGGTCTGTATGGAGCATGCATAAGTGTACAATCCTGTCTACCGTTCCTGTCCTATTGTCCCCATTTATCCATACCTATTTCCTGTATTTTAAACGCCATGTCACACTGGCCAACGGATGCAAAACGGACACAACGGATGAGCAAAATGTTCCATCCGTTGTTATCCGCTCTCAAAAAGGGCAAAAATTTGCATAACTGGAGCGGATAACACGGACGGAGGGAGGACGCAGGGCGAATGGAAGCAGATGCGGAACGGAAGCCCAGCGGATGGAAGTGGATGGGAGAGGATGGCACATCCACTAGGCTTTCCGGGGGGCCTCAGCAAAGAGGACGCGGAACGAAAGACGGATGTAGAACAGACGCCGAATGGATGAAGCGGATGCATAAGCGGATGCACAGCAGAGTGCACAGCGGAAGCCGAACGGATTCCTGGCGTTAATTGCACATGTGGGAGGATGCATTGCGTCAGCCCCGCGGATATAAGGGAAGCAGCTCGGAAGCAGGTCACCATTCAGAGGAAAGACCTGCTGCCGGACAGATTGACAGCCTTGCCTGCCCTGCCTGCATGTCTGCCTGCAAGCCTTGCTGCCAGTCTGCCTCCAAGCCTTGCTGTCTGCCTGCCTGCAAGCCTTGCTGCCAGCCTCCCTGCCAGCCTTGCTGTCTGCTGCCTTGCAAGCCTTCCTGCCAGCCATCTGCCTGCGCAGCCTTGCTGCCTGCCTTCCTGCCAGCCTTGGTTCAAGTCTGCCTGCCAGCCTTGGTGCCTGTCTCCCCGCCCAGCCTTGGTGCCTGGCTGCCTGCCAGCCTGCCTGCCAGCCTTGGTTCCTGTCTGCCTGCCAGCCTTGGTGCCTGCTGCCTGCCACCTTCCTGCCAACCTTGGTGCCTGCCTCCCTGCAGTCTTCCTGCCAGCCTTGGTGCCTGCCAGCCTGCCTGCCAGCCGCAACCCACAACCATGCAGAAGCACAGCAAGCCTCAGCCATCTGCTGCCAGCCTTGCAAAGAGGGACAGGGCTACCATCCCGTCCCCTGGCCGCTCACTCTGGTTCTGCTGGGGCTTCTGCAGCACGGGCTCACTCTTCTGGGGCTGGGGCTTCTGCTGCTTCTGTTTCTGGAGGAGCTGAGGAAAAGCACTCCAGCACCAGCCACCTCCACAGCACTTGGACCTTCACCCCTGAGACTGAGCGACCAGGAGGAGTGCCAGAGACTCATTATTGTTTTATAGCATAATGGTTGCACCAGTGTTTCAGGAGATTGTGCTGCTTCTTCGCCTCACGTGAGGCTCTGTTGGGGCCTTGCACATCCTCAGTGTCTATCAGGTTTTCGCCCTTGCCTCCATTCCCCAGGCTCCATGTCCCCATTGCCTTATAGGAGGTCCACGAGCCTGTTCTGCAAGACCTGGGTAAGCGGGTGCGCATGAGATTGTGCAGGATGCAGCAAGCTTCCACGATCCTCCTCACGGTCTCTAGGCGATGCTGCATGGTGGTGAGAAGTACCTGGAACCTGTTGGCCAGGATGTCAAAGGCGTTTCTCCACCACCCGCCTTGCCCTGGACAGCCTGTAGTTGAAGATCTTTCTCTCACGGGTGAGGTATTTGAGGTGTAGGGCTTCATGAGGTAGGTTGTGAGGGAAAAAGGCGTTATCCCCACAATGAAGTAGGGCAAGACTTGCGTGTCGTTGGGCAGGGGGTCTGGATCTGGGAAGCCCACGATGAGGTTGCGTTCCAGCCCCTCCTTGAGTCACTTGCGTTGTATACCTGGGCATCTGAAGAGAGCCGTTGCTTGAAGCATCGATGCACATGAACTTGTAGTCAGCATCAACCATGGCAAAGAGGATGATGCTGAGAAGCCCTTGTAGTTGAAATAAGTGGACCCCCGACTTGGCTGGAGCTTTGCAGGCCACGTGCTTGCCATCAATGGCTCCAACGGTGTGGGGGAAGTTCCACTTCTGATACCACTGCCTCTGCAACTTTCTTCCATCCTTCTTCAGTGGAGGGGACTGAGGAGCTCCTCCTTGTATTCTCAATGATGGTCTGCACACTTCTCTGACCACAATGCTGATGGTGTTGGGTGGCACCCTGCAGCTGTACTGCAATGCTCTGTAGGCGGTCCCCTGAGGCCGGTGGCACAGAGTGAGTGCCACCTTGAGCCCAGGTTCCAGGCTGGGGCGGAATTTGGTGCTCTGCTTGGTCAACCTGGGTGTCAGCCGCTGCACAAGTTCGTCAAACATAGGCTGTAGGCATCCTCATGAAGTTCTGGAATGCCACGAGTGTCTTCGTTCCTGAGCTCCACCATCACCCTGGTTGTACAGTCCGTCTCTGCTCTTCTGGCGAACCATCTTCGGACCCAGACTCTTCTTGGCCGCCTCTTTTTCTTCCGTAGTAGAGTTCAGAGTGCCTGGACATGGCTTCGCACTGTTGCAGAAGGATGGTGGCCGCCAAAAGGTCTTTGTCACAATCCACGGTGGACATGACTGGATGCTGTGGAAGAGGAAGAGTCAGATGAAGGCTGCAGAGGTCTGCACAGCTTGGCTGCTGATCTGAAAGTGAGATGCAGACGAGTTGCTCCCCCTTTTTATAGGCAGTATAGGTGTTCCTTTGCATCCTCTAGGCATCCTCTGGGCATCCTCTAGACATCCTTAATATCGAGATAGGTTCCCTCTGCAAATGTTTTTTTCTGTTTTACACGCTTTGTTTCCGCTAGGCATCCGTTCTGCAATCCGTTCTGCGTCCGTTCCGCTTCCTCCTGCGTCCGAGCGGATGCGAGTTGCGCAGATGCACAGCGGATGCCTAGCGGATATAGCATGATGCGTAACAGTGCCTAGCGGATGCGTAGCGGATGCAGAACGGACGAATTGGATACATTTTCCGCGCAAAAGTTTTGAGCGTTCAAAACTTTTGGAGCGGATGAAACATCAATAACGGATAGAGAGGAAGCAAAATGGAGGCAGTGAGTACATCGCGTTTTCCAACAGATGGCAAGCTTTTTTTTCTGTTTTACATCCTCTTTGCATCCGTTGGTGCAGTGTGACATGGGCTTTACTCATGTTTATATTTATACCTATTATCTTGTAAGCAATTGACAAATCATATTAAATAAATAAAAATTCAACTCAAGTTCCTCCACATTTGTCATCCCTGGATTTGTATGATGTGGAATTGGAAATGGGGCTGCCACAAGAAGGAAGGCCAAGATGCTTAGAGAAGATGGCAAATTACTAATTTCAAAAAAATCTCTTTTTATATGCAGGACACAGCCTTTTAAGGCTAGGTCCTAATGGCCGATGGACACAAAACGTATGCATAAAGGACACAGCGGATGAGCAAAATTTCGGGGGTGGCTCCATCCATTGTCATCTGCTCCAAAAAGTGGTGAAAATTTGCATAAACAGAACGGAAAAGAACGGACGTGGGTAGTATGTAGCGGGGATGTTAAACGGATGTTTATAGGAAGCCTAGCGGATGCATATCGGATGCAAACTGTTCACTGCACATCCTTTCTATTTCCGTGCTACTAACACTGTGTAGATGTTCCGTGTACCTTTTGTTTCCTCCCTCTTTCCGTTTTCAGCTGCAACGGATGTGAGTTGCAAGGATGCCCAGAGGATCCAGAGAGGATACAACAGACATTTAACGGATGATAAACAGACATAGAACGTTTGTTGCTCGTATGTCACAGATTTACATCGTACACAGCAGAAAGTTCATCCATTCACAAAGTTTTGTGCAGCTCAAAACTTCTTGTGCAGATGAAATCGCAGTGGACGGATGCTTGACGGATAGAGCGTATGAAACACGTATGCAATGAATACACAACGGATGCATAGCGTTTTCCAATGGATGGCAAGCTTTTTTTAATGTTTTACATCCTCTTTGCATCCGTTAGTGCAGTGGGACAGGGGCTTTAAGAAGTATGCAGCAGAAAGGCATGCAAAGTTTTTATCGCCATGAATAAATTGGGTAACTTTTTGGTCAGAGGAACCAAAATCATCATTCTGTTTTCCACATTCTGTCAAAAGGATTGAATTGAATCTAAGCTGGCTGATCTTAAAAAGCTAAGACCCCTTTATGGATCACTGCTTTGTTGTGACAAAGCGGCAAGCACAGCTCACTGAAGCTACAAGCTAAGCCATGCGGGGCCACCCAAGATGGACAGGTTGTAGTGAAGAGTTCTAACAAAACACAGTCCACAGGAGAAGGAAATGCCAACCCACTCCAGTATCTTTGCCAAGGAAACCCCATGGACAATAGCAAAAGTCAAAAAGGTATGATGCCAGAAAATGAGCCCTTCAGGTCAGAAGGTGTCCAATATGCTAATAGAAGCAGAAGAGAGACTGACAGAGGAAGGTCAGCATTAGAACGATAGAGGAGTTGTCATATGATGGTCAGAAATTTTTGTACAAAAATTTGCATATATAAATTTATTATTATTATCTTTTTCACTTCTGTTTTATGGCAGAACTATGCAAGAAAGATCTTTATGACTGTGGTAATCCTGATAGTGTGACCTTGAGACAGACATCCTAGAAAACAAAGTCAAGTGGGCCTTAGGAAGCATATGCCACCCAATTTGGAAAAATCCACCACGGCCACAGGATTGGAAAATGTCAGTTGGCATTCCAATCCCAAATAAGGACAATGCCAAAGAATATCCACACTACTCTACAAACTGCACTGATTTCACATGCTGGCAAGGTTATGCTCAAAATCTGATGAGCTAGGCTTCAGCAGTATGTGAACTGAGAACTACCAGAAGTACATGCTAGGTCTCTAAGAGGCAAAAGAACTAGAGATCAAATTGCCAATGCTCCCTGGGTTATAGAAAAAGCGAGGGAGTTCCAAAAAAACATCTACTTCTGCTTCAGTCACTAGTCTAAAGCCTCTAAAGCAAGTTCTTAAAGAGATGGAAAGACCAGACCACCTTATCTGGAAGACGAACAGGTGAAAGACACAATGATAGTATAGGCAAAAAAGAATGGCTATAATATACAACTTATATAACTGGCAAAAACTTGAGGAAAGAAACTATAAATTGACGATGGCAACCACGTATAAAGAAAACTTATATAAAATGTTTTATATGTGGCACCTACCACCAGCAAGGCTAGCAAAAATGTTCAAAAATATGTCTACCAAATGTTGGAAATGTAATCAAAAACAAGGCAATTGTGGTGGACGTGCCCAAAAGCAAAAAAAATTTGGACGAAAGTGCGTACTTTGATCGAAAAAATGTTAAGACATCATATACTGTAAATTGTAAGCCAGAATTATTTTTGTTAAAAAGCATAATACCAGAAAAATATGATAAAGGGAATGTATATTTGATAATGCATATTTTAACAGCAGCAAGGATTGTATTTGCACAACATTGGAAAAGTGAGGAAACACCTACAGAAGATATAATTAAGAAAATATTGGACTGTGCAGAAGTGGACAAATGAACACTGAAGATAAAAGAAAAAGAAAACAGAATATTTTCGAACTTGGGACTTGTTTTATCAATGACTGAGTAAAAGAGGTAAAATTTGGAACTTAATAAGTATTACTATGGCACCTTCCACTGGCAATATATATGAACACTGCTATCATGTCACCCCTAGTCCTTCTTTTAATTAAACTAGACATACCCGATTTCTGCAACCACTTTTAATATGTTTTAGCTTCCAGTCTCCTAATCATCTTTGCTGCTCTTCTCTACACTCCTTCTAAAATCTCAACATTTTTTTTACATCCTGACGACCAAAGCTGTATGCAGTATCCCAAGTGTGGCCTTACCAAGGCATTATAAAGTGGAACTAACACTTCACGTATCTTGATATTATCCCTCTGTTAATGTTGCTTAGGATTGAATTGGCTTTTTTGGCCACTACAGCACACTGCTGCTCATATTTAAGCTATATTTAAGTCCACTAGGACTCCACGATCCCTCTCACAGTTCTTGCTACTGGGCCCAGTATCACATAATCTATACCTGCATGCCAGACTGGATGAATCTCAAGCCAGAATTAAGATTGCCAGGAGAAAAATCAACAACCTTAGATATGAAGACAATACCACTCTAATGGCAGAAAATGAAAAGGAACTCAAGAGTCTTTTGATGAGGGTGAAAGAGGAGAATGCAAAAGTTGGCTTGAAGCTCAGTATTAAATAACGAAGATCATGGCATCCTGTTCCATCACTTCCTACCAAATAAAAGTGGGAGAATTGGAAGCAGTAACAAGTTTTATTTTGGGGAACTCCAAGTTCACTGCAGATAGGGACTACAGCCGTGAAACTAAAAGATGCTTGCTCCTTGGGAGGAAAGCTATGACAAACCTAGGCACATATTAAAAAGCAGAGACATCACCTTGCTAACAAAGATCTGTATAGTCAAAGCTATTGTTTTCCCAGTAGTAATTTATGGCTGGGAGAGTTGGACCTAAGGAAGGCTGAGCACCAAGAATTCATGCTTTCAAATTGTGGTGTTGGGGAAGACTCTTGAGAGTCCAGTCCCTTGGATTGTAAGATCAAATCAATCAATGCTGAAGAAAATCAACCCTGCTAACTTTTTTTTAGGACAAATACTAAAGCTAAAGCTCAAATAAACACTTTGTCCACCTAATGAGAAGAGAGGACTCACTGGAAAAGTCCCTGAAGGCAAAAGGAGAAGGGGATGACAGGGTGAGATAGTTAGATAAGAGTCATTGACGCAATGAACATTAATTTGGGCAAACTCAGGGGGCCGGGGAGGACAGGAGGGGCTGGCTATGGTCCATTGAGTCATGAAGAATGGTTACAGGAATTGGGCTTGGCAAATCTAGTACAGAGCTAAATCTGGGGATACATGATAGCAGTCTTCCAATATCTGACACAGAGAGGAAGGGGTCAAGCTATTTAGGCCTGAAGGTCTTCAGTTTGACATCCCTACTGTAAATTAATCTGGACTGAGTCATGGAAAAGCTTCATATATATACCAGCCCTGACAACTGTCATGATTTTGCCATGAGTCTCACGATTTTTTGTCATGTCTCACGGTCTCACGACAAGGCTCCTCAATCTCACGCCAAATTTAAAACGCTTTTTTTTTTTTTTCAAATTTGGGGGTCGGCTTATACGCGCATAAATCTGATTCTCACACAAATGACATGACGCCACTTCTCAGATCACGCAATATCGATATTACCATGCAGTCATATATACATACAGCACATTTCTTTTCACTCTGGGCACCTCCATTTTGCTTTTTCTACCATCGGATATAACACACTCTGATTGGTTAGTTTTTCACGTGACCGTGAATCTCACTATTTTTTATAGAATCTCCAGATTTTCCTTTATCAGGGGTTGGCAGGTCTGTATATACCAACATACACAAACACCCATCGAAAAACAGCAGAGAGAAAGACGTGTTTCTTGAAATACTTGCAAGAAATTAGGTCCAGATTTGTTTCCCAAGTCACATGTTCCCATTTTAGTGGAAGAAGACTAAAAGATATATAGAAAGGACATCATTATTTCTGTGTAATTTTTCCCTATAAATGGAAACCTTTTCTTTTTCATTCATTTCAATGACTCATGTGTTATTTCCTCTATAACCTGTTCACTTTATCTTTGCTTAAGACACTTTACTTGGGTCATTTTGCTTTTTAATAAAGTCATACAG
>BHFT01001264.1:10000-19690 GCA_004320025.1 Laticauda laticaudata | reverse complement strand
CAATGGATGGCAAGCTTTTTTGTCCGTTTTACATCCTCTTTGCATCTGTTGGTGCAGTGGGACATGGGCTTAAGAGCCTTGCTCTACCCCGAAAAATGGTAAATTGGCTGGGCAACTGACATCAACCTGCCTAGTATACTGTCCTTTTCATACTGGGAAAACTAACCCAGTCTGAGGAACTTCTGGAACTTCAGTATATCCCTGAGGAAATCATCCAATAATGCCTCTTTTTTTCTGCCATTGCTCCAAAGTTCTTGAAGGAATTCATAGAAATAACAACACTAATAATAATCGACATTTCAGATGTACATTCAGATTCTTTTACCTCATTTTTGTTTAATGTAGAAACTTTATAAAGATGTACAAAAGAACTGTCTGGGACATCATAATTCAGACAGACAGGCACCTGATACATAACACCCCGGACTTAACAGATGTCAATAAGAAAGACAAAAAAGTCTGGATAGTGGATGTGGCAGTGCCTGGAGACAGCAGAAGAGAAGAGAAAGAACTGGAGAAGATAAAAAATACACAGACCTACAAACAGAAATAGAATGACTATGGCAAAGGCAAGCAAGAGTAGTACCAATAGGAATAGGCATCTTGGGAGCAATCCAAGAACAACTGGAGCACCATTTGAACAACATAGGCATTGACAAATGTGCCATCAGTCAATTGCAGAAGGTAGCCTTATTTGGAACAGCTTCCATTCTGCAATGATATCTGTTTCACTGCCACAGATTTGCCTGTCCCAGGTCCTTGGTAAGCACTCGATAGGTAGACAAAAATGCCATGATGATGATCATTCAGAATACTCAGTCTTATTGAACACCATTTGATGATTTGTAGCTTTGCTTTTAGAGAGAGTTTTGCTTTTTGTTGTTGTTGTTGCCTTGCAATGACATATCTGTGGTCTCATGTTAAACTCTGTCCTAAGCATTTTGGTTACTTGCAAGACTCAGTTTAGTGATTACTCCAGGATGCTTCCCAGGAAGAAGCTTCCTTTCTTGGACCTAAGCATAATCATGGGACATTTGATTTGGCATTTGCCCTGTCCTGAAAAGCCAGCAACATTTAAATAACAGCAAGTCTTGTTTTTTTTTTACAATTGTACAAAGATAAGTAAATAAGCTGAATTTATGAAACCATGAATTTATGAAACTAACTATGACAGCTAGATTATTTTACATGCAGATAGTTCTCACTTACTGATCACAAAGTGAAATATCGCATGACAGTGACCAACATTCAATGTCAGATTGGCTAATTGTTAAGCAAATCACCATGTTCATTGAGCACAATATTGTCATGTGACAGTGACTTGCATCTTCCTGCTGGTTTCCCCATTACCTTTGTTTGTTGGTAATCACCCGTGAAGATCACAAATGGCAATTGCATGATTGCAGGATGCTGCAACCATTGTAAATCCATCCTGGTTGCCAAGCACACAAATTGCTTGGCAAGGTTTATTTATTTGCAAGTAGGCAGCAGCAGTTCAGTGTTTTTGTGTGTGTGTGTGTGTGTGTGTGTGTGTGCATCTAAGTGTGTGTACACACACCTTAAGTCTTCTTAACATGAAAAAATATATAGACATTATAGGTAGTAGGAAACAAAACCTTTAGCTCTCTAACATCAACCAGTGACATTTATTGTACATCTCCAGGGAATTCTAATGACCATAATATTAAATCAAATCTACTATTAATATACTTCACAGTAAAGAGTGAGTGAGCATTATCATTTATAACTACAGTGTGAAAGGCCCATAATTCATAAAGGCCATGATCCCAACTGTGTTATTAAAGGGCTGTGTTTTTTTTTTCCTGAGCAAGTAAAAATGTCATTCTCTTTCTGCAATGGTATGAATGTGTCTTCTTAAAGCAGCACTCTCAGAAATGAAATAACATTTTGAAAAGTTAATAAGCCCATAGTGAATTAGATTCAGGCTGCAGATCCTCAGGGGCCACAGGGAGTTATATGAGAGGAGCTGTTGTGCCAAACTATAAGAATAAGAACCTGCCTGATACTAAGTCAACAGCATCTCATCTTCTGGTTGCATCTCTACAGTCCTTCCACATCCTTTGCAGATGTTTTCACAGTGTGAAATTATTTTAACTGAAGTCACCATGAAGTAATTGTTAGCAAGCAACTCTTGTGTTACAGATCTGAGTTCCTTAACTTAATCATCTATCTGGGAAGAAGTGAAAAATTTCCAAAGGTTGCTTAACAACTCCCAGACATCCTAGCCAGCATGGTAAATGATGAAAGATGCTAGGATTTGTTATTTGCTAATACTTGGAGTGCCAGCTGTTCCTTGTCCTTTTCTCTTTCATGTACAGATTCAATATGGAGATTAGGGGTGATTGTTTCCCTCATTTCCATTGACCCATGAACCAACTGGTTTTCAGGCAGAACACTAATGCACCCTCTCATATTTATATATTTTGCTTTGTTTTTATAAAAATGATACTTAGAAATAGCAGTGATAGAAATAATCAGTACCCTTTCTCTTCATTCCCTTCTCCCTTAGCATTGAAGAGCTGGAGAAGACCTTATGCTGAAGAAAATAAAGCTGAATGTGACATAAAGAGAAGTGCATTTAAAGATAAGTTTGTCAGAGCTAGACAAAGGAATGAGGAGAAAGAAGAAGGCAATTAGAAACTGCTTTAAGTTGCAGTCTTATACCTACTTACTGGAATAAATCCTATTTAATAGATTGAGGTTTATAATTGTATACTTAGATGGTACCAAGCTGGATCCAACTGCTAATGACTGCTTGGACAAATGCTTCCTAACTTGGTCTCCAATTTTTAATAATAACTCTGATGTCAATTACTTTATTATCTCTTTGACCATTTTGCTTATTTGTTGCCTTCTCCTTTGCTATCCCCTTTTTGAATAATACTGCAAAGCCACAACTATATACACATACTTTCCTGAAAGTAAACCTCATCGAATTCAGACTACTATTATAAAGGTGTCTGCTTTTAGGAGAACTGTGTTACCTATAAAAGCTGTGGTGGTGCAGTGGTTAAAATGCAGTATTGCAGGCTAACTCTGCTGACTGCCAGCTGCTCGATTCTCACCAGCTCAGGGTTGACTCAGCCTTCCATCCTTCTGAGGTTGATAAAATGAAGACCCAGAGTGTTGGGAGGCTATATGCTGACTCTGTAAACCGCTTAGAGAGGACTGTAAAGCACTGTGAAGCAGTATAGAAGTCTAAGTGCTATTGTAATAGCTATTGCTACAGGCTATTGGGGGCTGGATTTGGGTCATTTTCAAGGGTTTACACTCTACAAGATGAAAGACTGGGGCTTGCTACATACATGAGCCACTCATGAAGTCCCTCGCAGCAGTGAATTGTATTCCTTCATGTGTCATATTGAAGACAAAGGAAAGATATGATAAGATTGTGATTTATGGGCTCATAACATCAGAATCCAAGAACATTTATACATTTTTGGTGCTATGAGCTCTTTGAATATAATCTTATTTAGAAAGTTTTACTTTTTAATCAGAAAATATTGAATGCTCCCAGTACAATCAAGTAAACTCATTTCAAATGTTTTATCCTGCATTTCCCTTCAATAAAGAGTTCAAAACATCATCTCCACAACATGCTTTGAAAATGCAGAAATCAATTCAGATAAAATGAGATATTTAACCTATTACCAGAAGGAAATGCATGCAGTGTTCTGAAAAAATGAAAGCCACACAGTAACTGAACCTACTAATATCTCAAAGTTCTTTTGCAATGGAGATTCTGTCTCGGACATGAGTTCCTTTTCAATATGAGCTCATCTCTTGTGTCATCTTCTCCTAGACCAGATCAAAATGACCTGTCTGTTTCTCACATGGCAAGATGATCCAGATAAATATTTTTCGCCAGGCTGATAAAGTTCATTCTGGCTAGTTTGCTTATAAAAGTTCCAGATGATGCCTCCTGAATTTCAAATGAAGTGTTTTTCTGTTAGTGTTGATATTTTTTGCAATATGTTCTAATGTCTTTGAGCCTTTTTTTTAACCTGGTGGTTTTCTCTTTTTGTTATTACCCTTCTTGCATCTAAATATGCCAATATATGAACTGACATGAAAAAATATATTACAAGAGTTTGTGTTTATGACTGAACTGAAAGTCAATTCTTCTGAAATCTTAGCTGTCTTTATGAAGAGCCCATGATACCATATTGTTTTGATTTGTAACCTATTCCTCTATTTGTTATATATAATTTCATAAGCTTACCTTATCAACATCCAGAAGGGTGTGTGTGTGTGTGTGCGTGCGCTGGAATTATTTTCACAATATCCCAGATGCAATAGGTCTGTAATTCAATGTCTGCCATTTGAGTGAGTTTAGACAAGTGAGTTTTGATTCCTCTGCCTCATTTTTGCTTAATGTACAAACTATATAAAGTGACAATTGAAGCAAATGGGAATGAATAGCCCATGAAGTATGTGGTAAAGGAAACTTGCAGCCTTATATCCTCTTTCGAGGGCAAATGTGACAATGTTTTAAATGAGACCTCTGAGGATTAAGAGGACATCTGCAGTCATCTTTCACTTTCTTTTAGAAATTATGCAAAGTAAGTAAAGTAGATGACACTTTAATGCATGTTATTCTAATTCGCGCTGCAGCAGTTTAATCCATTTGTGGATTGTGCGATTAAATTAGTAATGCCTGTGATGGTGTTACATGATTGTCTTGCTTCTTGCACATGTACAAATAGTTCCAAAAATGAAACATTGAAGTAGTTTTGATGAATCCTATACATATATAATTTCTCACTTCTTTTCCCTCAGCAATTTTCAAAGTCTAGGCTTCTCTGTGACATAATCATTTTTAAATCAGCCAAATGTAAGCATTTCTTGTTTTCATTAAGAGTAAGGTTAAATTTAGTCAACTGAAATCAATCACTGAAATAAAAAAAATGTTTACATTTTATTGGTTCACGTTTAGCTCCATTAAATGTAAAAGAAAATCTATCAAAAGTATGCATCCAGAGTTCATTAAAGTACAATCTGTGTGAAAGGATAATATCTATGTTTTCTGGTGACTGGAAACCCCTTATGGGCTTTTTGTGTGAAAATGAAAAAAAAGCTGTGATTTTTGTTTTTTTACCTTTTTCTAATTGCACTTTTAGTTTTTTTATTATTTCTATTTTTTTCATTCTTTTCTGTTCTATTTTAGTTTGTATTAGTACTTATTGCTGTTGTAATGTGTATGATTATACACACACACACAATACCTGTTTCTGCTTCAGATTTAGTGTGGAATATCTGTTGAGCAGAACGGAGCTAATTTTCAAGTCAAAATCCACCTTGGGATGGGTCCTGCAAAAGTTAGTGGATGTTCAGTACAATCGTTATGATTAGTTGAGATTTATACCTTACCCTTTTTTCTTCAAGAAGCCAAAGCATTCTAATTTCTTTTTCTTTATTGTGTTGTTAGGTTGTGAACTGATAGTTTTATTTCAAATGGCCAATTCCTTTTTGTGTAAGAGCTGGACCATGAAGTTTTCAGCCAATCACTATGAACAATTAATACAACACTTTCCAGTGCACCCAATTATCTCTGGTTTGGATTCCATATGTGGTGACTAGAATATTATTTGTCTCTATTATATGGGACTCTTTTCAGACAGTTATTTTCAATAGACAGAGCACTCTCTCCAATGTTCTCAGCTATGTGCACTGATAAAGCTTCTTGGATGAGAAATAAAATGTCTTCTACTTCCTTAAGGGGGGGGAAATATTTCAGTTGCCTTTTGAAAAACAAAAGGACCTTTGAGACAACCATGACCTGGAGGACTCATATCTTTCTGAGCTCAGACCTGGGTTTGGGACTGAGATGACATTGGCCAATCTAACGGATGATTTTTATCATGACTTGCATATGTATAATGCATCTGACCTTGTTGGATTTCTCAGTGGCTTTCAGTATCATTGACCACGTACTGTATCCTCTTCGAGCTGTAAAGGGCAGGAGATTGGGATCACTGTTATGCAAGTAATTAATTCATTTTTCAGTAGACAATTCCAGTCAGTGATGACAGAGATCAATTTGATGACTGCTTTATTATGGGGCTCCACAGCGGGTGATGGGTCCCTCCTTCCTGCTACTTAATACTGATATGAAGCCATGGGGGGAGGTCATTTTGTGAATTGGGAAGACTATAGTTCATAGCAGTTTTATTTGGGCTCATGCACTACACTGGCACAACTCAGCCTAAGCAGCTCTATATTTGATTTAATTTTAATAGATTTTAATTTAGTTGACATTAAATATAATTATACCCTGAAAATCTGTCTCTCAGGTTGAAATTAGATGTGGATGACAACTTTATGAAGTCCCTAAGGGTCCTTTTCAGAAGCTGCAAATGGTTTTGAATGTGTTTCCAGGCAGGAGGGTTGGGACATAAGCTGAATTCAGTAGAGCTAAAATTTATTAGATTTCCTTTTATCTTACTGGTCATTTAAAGTTTTTATAAGCAACAATGTGAAATAACAAAGGTGCATTGGAAGATCTGCAAGACATCTATCTATATATGTTTTCTTAAGTTTTCGCGGGTATTTATATGTATGGTATTCAGCTTTGCTCAAGTATTTTCCCATGTCATTATAGTTGTGCTTTAAAAGTTGTGGGAAAATACCCGAGCAAAGCTGAATATATATATAACAGCTGTGCTTCCTTTGGGTATTATCCCACGTCATTGTAGTGCTTTTAAAGTTGTAGCAACGTTTCAGCAGAATCTCATCTGCCATGGCCATTGGTTTTATTGAGTTCGATGTGGGTCCGCCTGGATGAACACAAAAATGCAGTAAAAAAGCTGGAACACACCTCTTCACTAGTCCAACACATGCACAAACGAGCTAACATCAACTTCAAATGCAGCAAACCCAAGCCACTCTAGAAAACCACACCACGAATCATCAGAGAAGCTATAGAGATTGAAAAAGCCTGAAAGCATAAATAAGAGATGATTCCACCGCTGTCATCATTTGGGCCTGCACTCTCAAATAGAAAGATTCACACCACAAGCCAGGCAAACACCTGGGCACAAACAGACTCCCTCTGATACCTCCAGCTCAAACACACCAGAACCAGGCACCAGATGAAACCTAGCTTCCTAATAGATAATAGCCGTCCTTTTATGCGAAGCCAAGCTGCACTGAAAGCCTCCAACACAGGAACACAGTGTTGCCAGCCAATCAAAGCACAAAAACAGACAGAAGAAACCAGAAACACCAATCAAAGAAACTCCAAGACCAATAAACGCAGACCAAGACTCCCAACCAATCAGGATGTAGAAAAAACCATCCTGGGACAACAGTAAGGCTAGCCTCAATTTAAAACTAACGGCTGTGATAGCCTGACCCACATACGAACTCAATAGAGAAGCCTGAAGATGGCAGATGAGATTTCTGCTGAAAGTTTGCTACAACTTTAAAAGCACTGCAATGATGTGGGACAATACCCGAGGAAGCTGAACAGCACACATGTAAGTACCCGTGAAAACTTATATTATGTATGTATGTATATGTGTGTGATATAATATATATAATATATATATATATATATTATATATATGTTTTCTTAAGTTTTTGTGGGTACTTATATGTATACTGTTCAGCTTCCTTCAGGTCATTATGATATTCCTGCAATTGTTATTATATCACATATTATGATTTATATCACATATTATATAATATATATTATGTTTATAAATATAATTATGATATATATTATGTATTATATCGGGTATTATGATTTTCCTGCAAGCAAGAACTGGTGAACCATAAATAAAAGAAAATAATAAAAATACAAGAAGCTAAATTGCTTCTGGCGCTTTCAACACACAGACACCTGCCACATAATCCCAGACTTAACACAACTGTGGATAAGAAAGATTAAAAAAAAAAATTAGATAATAGACACAGCAGAATAGAAGAGAAAGAACTCAATAAAACAACAACATACAAAGATCTGCAAAGAGAAATAGAATGACTGTGGCAAAAGAAAGCAAAGGTAGTACCAATAGACATAAGTTCCTTGAGTACAATCCCAAAACAAGCAGAGCACCATTTGAACACCATTGATACTGACAAAACCATCATCAGTCAATTGCAAAAGACAGCTTCACTTGCTTTATTTTACTTTCAGCTTACATCCTGTGATGGTACATTTAGCACATCGGGATCTGCCTATCTCATATCCTTGGGAAGAGCTTGATAGGTGGATACAAATTTCAAATCCAATCTGAATATCTGGAATCACTATTTGAGGAACAAATAATAATAATAACAGTTAAATGATTAGATGATAGATTGATCAATAGATAGATAGATAGATAGATAGATAGATAGATAGATAGATAGATAGATCAAACTTTGAAGGAAATGTATCCAAATATTGTTGTCTTCTTTGTTTTATAACAGTAAAAAAAACATTAATGACAACATATTCAGCTATTAAGGGGCCTGTGTTTTGTGTATATATGTGTATACACAGACCAAACATAAAAGTGTGTCCTTGGAATAACATACATATATATTTGTTTTCTTAAGTTTTCATGGGTACTTACATGTATGGTAATCAGCTTTGTTCAGGTATTTTCCCACATCATCATAGTTGTGTTTTTAAAGTTGTAGCAACGTTTTGGCAGAATCTCATCTACCATCATCAGGCTTCTGTATTATGTTTGTCTCCTGGGACGTTTGTTTTGTAGTGATCTTTTTTCCATTAGCCTCCTGTGTTTTAAGGGCTTGGGTGATGGGTTGTGTGATGGCCTTGCAAGTTCTTTTTTTGTGGTATCCTGGGTCCTGCGTTGTAATCTCCTGGGTCGTTTATGTTTTGATCTCTTTTCCATTAGCCTCCTGTGTTGTAACGGCTTGGTTATGTGATGACCTTGTGAGTTTTATTGCTGTGGTGTCCTTGGTCTACTCCTGTGATTTCCTGGATCCTTTGCTGCATTGCAACTTCTTGAGTTATTGTGGTGTAATTTCCTGAGTTTTCTGATGTGATATCCTTAGTGGGTGGCTGTGATGTAGCATTCTGGGTTTTGGTCTGGCTTCAGGTTTGTGGTCTGGGTCTGTGTTTTTGGTGTGTGTCAGCTTGTTTGGTTTTGGGGTTGGAGGGTGCGACAGCTGGTGAAGCAGCCATGGTCTGGTTTATGGATGGTGACTGTCCTTCATTTATAGGATGGGTTTGGGCCTGGGTCTGATGAGGGGTATTAGCGGTGGTGTCCCATGTTGTTTTGGGTCTGGTGTTGGTTTGTTTTGGTTTAGCAAAACAACCGAACCCCATGAGATTTAGAGCAAGAATGATCCGGAGGATATCTCCACAACAAACCTCACAAGGCATACAAAGCCATTTCCAACTCAACTCCATCCACAATCAAGAGGCAGCAGCACAGCCAACAAACCAGTGAACCAGATCCCCAGTATTTATGGAGAGACGGCAGCTCCGATCACACACTGCTAGCACTGGCACAAAGCGAAAGCACCAGCCTGAGGATGGCGAGTGGGACCTCACCGAAATGTCGCCAAGATACTCTTAATTATACACTGGAAAAGACCTAAACAGACATAGACTATATTTCTATTATCTAATCTATTCTATCTATCTATCTATCTACTTCTATCTATTATCTAATCTATCAATTCTATCTATTTATCTATCTTATTTGTATG
>BHFT01001264.1:0-7500 GCA_004320025.1 Laticauda laticaudata | reverse complement strand
GCTTCCAATGATTGACAGTCTGGTAGAACATCTCTTCTATTCAATGCTTTCAGGTCTTTTTTTTCAATCTCTATGGTTTCTCTGATGATTCTGTGACTGGGGTTTTCTTATAGTGGCTAGGGTTTTGGTGCCATTGAAGTTGATGTTGTTCCTGTGGTTTTCAGTGTCAGACTAGTGAGGAGAGTGTGTTCCAGCTTTTTACTGCAGTTTTGTGTTCATCCAGGCGGGTACTTATTCTTCTATTGGTTCTGTCCAATGTATGTGGACGGGCATGATGCACGGGAATTCGTATATGCCTTTGGTTTTCCAGGTCAATTTTGTCTTTGGGTTTTTAAGGATGGCTGCTATTTTTTTGTCTCTTTTGGAGCAGTCTTGATGTCATGCCTGCGTAGTATTTACGATTTGTCTTTGTAGTACCTCTTATGTAGGCAGGACAGCTGTTCCATACGTCTTTGATCTTCTAGGTCTCTATTATGTGTTGGTGTGTTTTTTGTGGATCAAGCTTGGTGATTTTGTTTTTGTGGAAGCCGTTGGCTGTCAATACTTAGTCAGGGTGCATAGTTCAGTCTTTATATGTGTCTTGTCTTTCCAGGCATTTGTTTCTGGTAATTAGTGTTTTTGGCCACGGAATTTATCTTAGCTGGGGTTGGTGGTGGATTGGGCAATTGAGGTAGCGGGTGGTGTGTGTTTTCTTCTGGTATATGGTGTGGCTCCAGTGTGCATCTGTTCTTTTTGTAATTAGTACATCTAGGAATGGTAGTTGTTTGTTTATTTTCGTTTCCATGGTGAACTTGATTTTTGGGGTGTGTTGCTGTTTTATGTGTGTTAGGAATTGTTTAGGTTTTTCTTTTCCATGGGGCCAATCACAAATGTGTCATCGATGTTATCTTAGCCATAGTTTGGTTTTGTGGGTGGATTAGTCGGGCTCTGGATTCGAATTCTTCCAATGGAACAGGTTTGCAATGATGGGTGACAGTGGTGATCCCATCGGGGATCTCTTCAATTGCTTTTATCTTTGCCTTTGTTTATGAAATATGTGTTGGTTAAGCAGTGTTCTGTTAGTTCCTATGAGGTGTTGAGCTGGTTGGTGTTTATTTTTGATGATTTCAAGAGTTTCTTTTATCGGGACTTGGAGTGAATAGTGAACCACGTTGAAACTTACAAGCAGATCTTCTTGTCTACTGTGTAGATCTTTGATCATTTCTAAGAATTGGTATGAGTTTTGTACATCATGAAGCTTGCGGTTTCAGCATGGGGCTGTAGTTGTTTTGCTAAGTGTTTTGCTAGGTTTTGTAATGGTGCTCCTTTAGAGGGCTGACTACAGGCCTTCTTTGTGTATTTTTGGGGCCGTATAATTTGGGGTATTTAGAAGATTTCTCTTGGATGATCGTCTGTTGGATTTCTTTGCTTATGTTGCTTACAACTTTAAAAGCACTACAATGACGTGGGATAATACCCGAAGGAATATAAACTGCATACATTTAAGTACCCGTGAAAATTAAAAAACATATATATATGCCATATAACATATTGCCTGGTTTGTGGTGTGGAGATCTTTCTATTTGAGAGTGCACAAACCAGGCAAACACCTGAGACAAACAGACTCCTCTGAGGCATCCAATTCGAACACCACCGAGGCACCCAGATGAACCTGGCTTCTAATGGATAGCAGCTGTCCTTTACATGAAGCCAAGCTGCACTGAAAGCTCCACCACAGGAACAGGTGTTTGCCAGCCAATCAATGCCACAAAAGAGACAAGAGAAACCAGAAAACTCAATCAATCAAACTCCAAGTGCAGTGAACACAGACCAAAACTCCCAGCCAATCAGAATAGGCCAGCCTTGAATGTTGAAACCAGAAGCTGTGAGACCACATCCACACAGAGCCTGATGATGGAGATGAGTTCTGCTGAAACGTTGCTACAACTTTAACAGAACTACAATGAGCTACAACTTTAACAGAACACAATGACGTGAGATAATACCCGAAGGAAGCTAAACAGCAAAATATATATATATATATTAATATATTATGGATCTCTGTTATTCGGTTTTCTCCCGCGTCGAATTGGAAGTATCTAGGCAACGTTCGATGAAGTCTCATTCATTCATCTTCAGGCCTTGTTTCTTCAGCTCTGTGCTTTCTCAGAGTAATGTGGCTTGCACTGCTCCTTCCTTTTAACTGCTAGTGGGGGTGTGACTTGATTGGGTGGGGGTTTGGCTGTGTTCTGATTTGGTAGGGGGTGGCTGTGTTCTGATTGGCTGGGGTTGTGTTCTGCTTAGGTGGCGGCCTGGCTGTGCTCAGGTTAGTCTTAGTTGCTGGGGGATTTGAGCTGGTGAGCTGTGATCTTGTTTGTTTGGCTTCGTGTTTCGTGGTCATTCGCCACACTTTCATGGTGGGTGTCAGTTTTGCTTTTGTATGGGTCAGAGGGGTTTGAAGTTGGGTAGTGGTGCAGCTGCAGTATGGCTTCTGGTTCGTGTCGTGTCCTCTCTTCTGTGTGGGTTGTGAGTCTTTTTTTCGCGTGGAAGTGTGGGGTGCATCTTGTGTGGCACTTGTGGGTGCCAATCAAAGCCACAAAACAGACAGAAGAAACCAGAACACCCATCAAGAGAACTCCAAGTCCAATAACCAGACCAGACTCCAACAATCAGGATGAAGAAAAAAACATCCTGGCACAGACAGTGAGCTAGCTCAAAATTTAAAGATAACAGCTGTGGTAGCCTGACCACAGATGAACTCAATACAGAAGCCTGATGATGGCAGATGAGATTCTGCCGAAACGTTGCTACAACTTTAAAAGCACAATGACAATGACGTGGGATAATATCCGAAGGTAGCTGAACAGCATACAGCAAATACCTTGGGTCATTGAACTACCCTTTTTTGTTTGCTTTCCTAGTGATAGTTTGTTGCATGGAGATGAGTAGTAGTACAAGAAAAGAGAGCTAGATTATATCTTTCTGTAGAGTTTATGTAAATGCTTATTCTGTTTATAGACTTATTTTTCTCACCCCACATGCACTGCTATAAGGGCTTATGTCTCTGTTTATCTTATTAAAATATCATTTGTGCCAAGTTGCGTTATTGTGTCTCCTTAATGTTTGCTGTATCAAAAAGGAAAGGAAAGAAAAGAAAATGCACATAATACTGACCAACTGTGCAGAGTAGCTCCCTGTGTGCCTCCAGCCACAGGATAGCAGAACAAAGGACTAGTGTTGTCATCTGTTCCAAACTGCTGGCTGCATTTGGGAGACTTCATGGGGAGGAACGGAAGGTCAAAAAAAAAAATTGTGGCAAAGACTGAATGCTTCATCTTGGAAACCTGTTATCCCTGACACAGGCTACAAAAATATCCCATATGCAGTGTTCAGAATAATAGATGATGGAAGAAAGACTGAGAGAGGGAGAAAGGTTTGCCTTTTTTTCTATTTTCATAACTTTCAGTTGATCTGTGGCCCAATAGTGGGGGAGGGGGAGAGAGAAAGAGAGAGAGGGAATGAGGGAAAGAGAGAGAGGGAGGGAGAGAAAGAAAGAGAAAGAGAGAGGGAGGGAGTGGAAGAGGGAGAGAGGGAAAGAGAGAAAGAGTGAGGGAGAGAAGGAAAGAAAGGGAGAGAGAGAAAGAGAGAGGAAGTGGGAAAGGGAGTGGGGGAGGGAAAGAGAAAGAGGGAGAGAGGGAGAAAGAGAAACTTAGATACCTCTTGCTTTGCTATAGGTTAAACTTTCCAAGCTATAGGAAACTTGGAACTTTGGTATTATATCTAGCAATCTTTGTGGCCCAATATGACATGTGTTGACAGTCTTTTTTCAAACCATGTCAGTTCAAATATATTCATTCATAAATCTGATTTGCTTCCATACTTTTCACAAAGCAAAGCATCCAGCCACATGCATACATAGTGTAGCAATCAGATTGAGTCTTTCAACCCTACAATGCAATGCAACCTTAGGAATGCAACAATGCAATCCTACACATGCTTTGTCAGAAGTAAAACTGCTGGAGGCCAAAAGAAGTGAGAAATAATGCAAATCTTCCTTGGAATAAATGTATCTGGAAAGCTCAGAAGAGTCATTTTCTCCCATAAACCTCAGGGCAAACCCAAGGGTGGGATCCTACCAGTTCTAGCCATCTCTGTAGAACCAGTTCCTCTGAAGAGCAGCAAACAGAGAGCATACATAGAACCGGTTCTATGTCTGCTGCTCTTCTGGCCCACCCGCCTGCCCACTGGGGCTCTTAATTGTCCTTTATTTCCTGCTTTTTCAACTGGAGCTGCTTTGCACAACACAGCTGAGGTTGAAAAAGCAGGGAAAAGGTGCCTTTTCAATCGCTGCGCACCTATGCACAGCGCTGCTCAGCTGTCCAGGCAGCTAGCTGATGATGATATACACTGGCATGCAGCACTCATGCACACACAAAACGTAAAATCACCGAACTGGTCGGATCCCACCCCTGGCCAAACCTATGATCCTGCCTCACTGAGGGACTATTCTCTGACTGACTTCTTCAGAAGATGGAGAAATCTCTCCCACATTTCAAAAAGAAAACTACCCATATCAAATCCAAAGTAGTGTTCTGGATGGTACAGAGCATCTTCATGAGTAGGTTTTCTATAAGGCCTTCTCTGATGGTTTCCAGCAAGCTATGATAATGCATATTTTTCATTTATTTTCATTAAGACAATTTCTATTGATATAATTAATGTCCAGTAAAGTCAAAATGCAAGAAAGTCTGTGTTTTTCCAATAATGGTCCAATGATGTATGTAAATCAAACACTTTATTGAAGTGTTGATTGTGAGACTATTTCATTTGTGCATTTTGGTTATTTTATGGTATTGATACAATATATATATACTATATAGGAACAATTAATACTTTATTATGCTTTTGCAATTGACATCTACAAAAGGTTTACACATTTGTTACACAATTGGAAATCAAGGATGAGATGCAATCTAAGGCTGCCCCACTATTCACTGCAGTATTAGTGACATTTTAGATATTGCTGCAATCAGTAGCACTTCAGTTAACTAATGACTGGAGAGCCTCATTGATTTCAGTGGAATTTATTTTCAGCCAACTTAATCTGGATCCAACATGTGTATCATTTTATTGGTTTCCATTATTACTTTTGCAATATAAAAGGTGGTGTTCTTTCTCACAGAAGGAAACTAATATGTTCATCTGATAAATATCAGAAGCTAGAACTTAAAAAAAGTAGTGAAGTTTCTTTAACATGAATGGGCTAGTAACATTTGTTCTAATTTTTAAAAAAAACCCATAGAGAATGCCTGTATGTATTTTTTTAATGGGATTAAGCACTGTTTGTCATTATTATTTAGAATAGAATAACAGAGTTGGAAGGGACCTTGGAGTTCTAGTCCACCCCACTGCTTAGGCAGGAAACCCTTTTCAGACAAATGGTTATCCAATCTCTTCTTAAAAACTTCCAGCACTGGAGCATTAACAATTTATGGAAGTTATTTTAATGGTCAGGAAATTTCTCCTTAGTTCTAGGTTGCTTCTCTCCTTGATTGGATTCCACCAATTGCTTCTTGTCCTACCCTCAGGTGCCTTGGAAAATAGCTTAACTCCCTTTTCCTTGTGGCAGCCCCTGAGATATTGGAACACTACTATCATGTCACTCCTTGTCCTTCTTTTCATCAAACTAGACATACACAATTCCAGCAACTGTTCTTTATATGTTTTAGTCTCCAGTCCCCTAATCATCTTTGTTGCTCTTCTCTGTCCTCTTTCTAGAGTCTCAACATCTTTTTTACATCGTGGTGACCAAAACTGGATGCGATATTTCAAGTGTACCCTTATCAAGGTATTTAATACATGAAATGAGGTCAGTCCATTTTGCCTTTTTTAAGGTTTGTGATATTTATTTCCTTATAGTATAGAATTCATCTTAAAATAAGACTATATCTACCGAGTTATCTTATACTAATTATCATCATTAAATATTATGTGACAGTGTGCATCTGCATGTGTCACATTTTTTCTTAAATAAAGTAATAATCTGTATTCTTTATTTAGAAAATAAGGATAAGCATTTTAACCAGTGATTAGAACTCTGTAGGGGTTGTAATGGAATCAATTTTTCATTCCAGATCAGAGCATAATACAGTGTTTGTCCTTTTAATAGGGACCTCCATTAAAAATCTTGAAAGCACCATGTGCAGAGATGCAGATACTTCATTTTAGCATCTAAAGATGCTTCATTTTAACTTCCATGGTGTGTCATGCTGAGATGTTTTCCTTGTTTCTTATGTTCAGGTCATTCTACATTTTCCCACAGAATTCCCGCAGAGGACCTTTGACACGTTCATGAAGTTAGAAAAACATTTGGATGAGGATAAACATTCCAAAACCTTACTGCGTAAAATAATAAGAAACACATACAAAGAAAACATACACCAAAATGATTATCTTTACATCTTTTTCACTGTCCCTCTTGTAAACCATTTTTTTGGGGGGTGGTATCCTGATGTGTAGAAGTGGCAACCTTGAATGGCATTTTCAAACATAAATGTTGTGATATGAATGTGGCACTCACGAGGTCCAAAAATAATATAGGCCGATGCTGACACATGTTTTTTCAGTCTGATCTGGTGGCTTAGTAACAGGGCAGTGAGGGGCCCAAATTCAATAGCAAGTTATATCTTTGAATAGTGGCAAAGGGTATTTCTGGGAACAAAATCAACCTTTCAGGACGCACAAGAAAAATAAGCTGCCTATACTTTCTTGTGTGCTGGTAAAGAATGACACAGAATATAGTATGAATGGAGTTACATTACTTTTTCTCTATTGCACATTTTTTTTTCCGATGGGAACTGGTAGCTTGGTAGTGATTAAAGTTATGTCAGTTATTTTTTATTTTTATATTTTTAAAAGGAAATTATTTGTCCTTCTGCACATATCCCTTCCTGCCAACTGCAAGCTGCTTAAACTCTTAGCAGCAAACATATATTTTCATCCACAAATCAGAGTCATATTTCATTAGATGATACATGAATGAATGAATGGCTTGAAAGAAATATGTTGAGGTGGTTTGATCATATTGAGAGATTGGAGGATGACTGATTTGCAGAACAAATACAAGAAGAAGGAGTTCAAAAGGATCAAAAGGAGAATGGTTCAAAAGGAGCTAAAGACCATGAATATTGGGACTGATTACAATTTTTATGATTCAGAACATGGATGGAGTAGCAACTAGAGCAGTTTGTAATTATATATGGTATTCTGCTTTGTTCGGGTATTTTCCCATGTCATTATAGTTGTGCTTTTAAAGTTGTAGCAACGTTTTGACAGAATCTCATCTGCCATCATCAGGCTTCTGTACTGTGTTCGTCTGTGAGTCAGACCTTTACAGTTGTTTCAGTTTTAAATTTGAGGCTAGCTTACTGCTGTGCCAGAATGGTTTTTCTTCATTCTGATTGGTTGGGAGTCTTGGTCTGTGTTTATTGGTCTTGGAGTTTGCTGTGTTCTGCTTGATTG
>BHFT01001261.1:0-24889 GCA_004320025.1 Laticauda laticaudata | reverse complement strand
TATGCAAATTTGGGGCACTTTTGGGAGCGGATAACAATGGATGGAACATTTTCTCGTCCGCTGTGTCCTTTTTACATATGTTTTGCATCTGTCGGCCTGTGTGACAGGCCCTTTAATTTTCACACATTCTTCTTACAAACAGAGTTTTAAGGTGAGCTTCCATATTGTTCCCAGGAACCGCTAGTTCTGTTGTATAAGAACACACTTATTTATTCACCCTGGCTACAAATGGATTGATTCTGTTTTAAAACCACCAAGATTGATAGGCATCAGCTGTTAATGGAGATGAATCCCGCAGAAAGATTCTGAAAAAGATTTACTTTTTCAAATTCAGTATGGAAAATGCTGAACTCTGAATGCCAAGGTTTCAATATCTGAACTCGTCAGTAAGTCCAAGAGTGTATCTGGGCAGCCATCTCCCCTCCGCCCCCAGCATTGCTGTTTATGATGATGGATAAAACTGGGAGTGGCCAGAAGCATAAAGAGGCCCAATGGCTGCAAGGTACATGGTTTTGGGGATGGATTGGCAAGTGAACTCTCAAAGTCAAGATAATTATTTGTTTCATTCACAAATATAGGAGACAGATTGAAACATTATTTATTCCTTTAATCTTTTGAGTACAATACAAACTCATACAAAGATTCAGAGCCAGTGTCTTGAGCACACTCTTGTACTGCAGCGAGTCTTGGACCCTTTACACATGGCAAGAGAGAAAATACCTTTCTGTTGTGCTGTCTCTGTCATATTCTTGGCATTACCTGGTGCAACAAAGTTCCAAACAGAACAGCCTTGGAACGTGCTGGCATTTCTAGCATGTAGCTACTATTGAAACAGTGATGTCTACGCTGGCTTGGGCATGTCACGAGGATGGCTGATGGGTGGATTCCAAAAGATCTCCTGTATGGAGAATTAGTGCAGGGAAAGCACCCTAGAGGGAGACCACAGCTGCAATATAAGGATATCAGGAAGAGGGATCTAAAGGTCTTGGGAATGGACATTAACAGCTGGGAAACCTTAACTTCTGATCATTCAGCTTGGAGGCTAAAGACGCAGCATGGCCTTCTTCAATTTGAAGAGACATTCATTCAGCAGGCTGAGGCAAACAGGCAGTCCCAGACCAGCGAAATCTGGGGGCTGGACAGGGGACAGACTGTATCTGTCCTCAGTATGGAAGGGATGGCCACTCTCGAATTTGGCCTTTTTAGCCACACTAGATGCTGTTTTAGGATCTCTTTTCAGAGCACGATACACTTTTGAGACTGAAGGATGCCAATCCCAATGCCTTTTAATCTTTTGAGTTTAGAAGTATTGTTTGAAATGCAGCTTATTACTGCAACTTAAGGGATTTTTGATTTAGAATTTAAAAAGGTGGTAGCAGAGGAGGAAGGGTACAGAAGGGTAAGTCCCCCCCCCAAAAAAAGTCAAATGATCCCAAATTGGATTCTGAAACATTATCCTAGTATACATATATTTGCCTTCATTTATGACAATCAAAGGGCCTATCATACAGGAAGGCAGGGAGGAGCAGAAGAAGCAGAAGAGAGATTAAGGCAGGTGGTCTGAAGTTCTTCCAGAAGGATGGTTGTTTTTGTCCCGCTGTGTCATGGGTGGAGGAGAAGCTGTGCATTCCACTTAAAGATTAAGAACCATGGGTGAACCTTCTCTCCAGCAAAATTTGCTTTTGGAAAAGTGAAGATTTCAGCATTTGTATCACCATCAAAAAAGGCTATGAGGCCTTGTGAATAGTCCAGAGAAACTCGGATCCTTCTTGGGGAATGGCACAAGGTCAAATCTGTCCTGGGCTCAGTGATTGATTCATACTTCCCATTAATTCGCTGCACTCCCCAGTAACCTCCTTGAGGGTTGAGGAGAATCAGTCCATTTCTGTTTGCAGATTCCCTGACAATTCCCACACCCCACCACTCCCCTTCCTCCACCACTTCCACCTCCCAGCAAAGTTTCCCAGAATTAAAGCTCTCGTGGCTTAGGACGCTGGCCATAACGTTATATCTCAGAGGACTGCCGTTCACTTGCTGATTCATGCCTTTCCATCTCACGCTTTTCAAATCAGAGGATACGTAGAGCTGTGGGTGAGCTGTGCTTGGATTCAGAGTCAAATTTGCTGTGTGGAAGAAAGAATGGAAAAAAAGTTCACCACCAGCTATGGAATTTATAGCTCTTCAAATAATTTTAATAGTTATCCATTTATTTGGCAAGAGTAAGGATCTAGAGATGGGATCTCTCCTTAATTAAGGGAATTTTTTTCAATGAGGAGATTACAATGAGGCTGATTTTAAATAACTAATAAAATAGAAAGCCATAAGAGATTTCAATTTCATTGTACACATGTTGTGCATTGACAATAAACCTTTGATTTGATTTGATTTGATTTCAAAAGTGTTCAGAACTATAGAGCTCATATCCCAGGGATCTATGAAAATGATGGAACCAAAGTTAAGATGGTTTACACAAAAAATACCTTGTCTTCTAGGTAAGACTCAAGAAGAAGTTGCAATTCTAGGCAGAAGCATTGGCAAGTTGATTGTGCGAGAAAGCCCCATTCATTGCAAAACCTGGACTAAGTTTATTTTGAAACAATGTCGAATGTAGGGGAAAATATTTTTTTGATAAAGTTTATTAAATTTTCACCTTTAAAAAACAAATTCTAAATACATTTTTGCAGTTATTTGTGACATCAGTTATACCATTCTCACATACATACATACATACATACATACATACATACATACATACATACATACATACATACATATATATATATATATATATATATATATATATATGCTGTTTAGCTTCCTTCGGGTATTATCCACGTCACTGTAGTTCTGTTAAAGTTGTAGCAACGTTTGCAGCAGAATCTTCATCTGCCATCATCAGGCTTCTGTATGGAAGTGGTGTTCCCTCACAGTTTCCTTCTGTTTCAAATTTGAAGGCTGGTCTATTCTGATTGGCTATTATACCTGGGTCTGTGTTCATTGGACTTGGAGTTTGATTGATTGGTGTTTTCTGGTTTTTCTGTCTGTTTTGTGTGGAGTTTGATTGGCTGGCAAACGCTCAGTGTCTTGTGTTGGAGGCTTTCAATGCAGCTTGGCTCCGTGTGAAAGGACGGCTGCTATTCATCAGCAGCTGGGTTTCACCTGGTGCCTGGTGGGGGGGTGGTTTGAAGGCTGGAGTGCATCAGAGGGAGTCTGTCTGTGCTTCCAGGTGGTTTTGCCTGGGCCTGTGGTGTGGAGATCTTTCTATTGAGAGTGGCAGGCTTCCAAATGATTCACAGTCTGCTGGAATAATCTCTTCTATTCATTGCTGTCAGACTCCTCTGATGCTCTAGCTCAAACAACGCGCCCCACCAAAGGCACGCCAGGTGAAACCCAGCTTGCTGATGAATAAGCAGCCATCCTTTCACTACGGAGCCAAGCTGCATTGAAAGCCTCCAACACAAAGACCCAGAGTGTTGCCAGCCATCAAAACCAACAAAACAGACAGAAGAAACCAGAAACAACCAATCAATCAAACTCCAAGTCCAATGAACACAGACCCATGTTAATAGCCAATCAAGAATAAGACTCAGCCTCAAAATTTGAAACAGAGGAACTGTGAGACACACTTCCATACAGAACGCCTGATGGATGGCAGTTGAGAATTCTGCTGAAACGTTGCTAAACACTTTTAACAGAAACTACAATGACGGGGATATACCCGAAGGAAGCTAACAGCACAAATGTATAGTACCCGCCGCGAGAGTTAAAAAAACATAATATATTATATATATATATATAATATATATATATATATTATATATATATATATATATATATATATATATATATTATTATATATATATATACACATAATTACTCTAACCTTTTTGTTGAGGGGTAAATATTTTTAAAAATGTCAATGCAGATTAAAACACAATAGATTGCAATTCGTGTGGTGCTAATCTGTCTGTCTTTGCTCAAATATACTAGAGCTTATATTGCACTCAAAGATCACCAAGTTAAAATCCAGACTTCAAATAGGTGGTGGTTTACCCTCCCTTCTTGAAATGATTTTATCTAGCTTGGCCGCAAAAAACCAAAGTATGCCATCCCAAAAGGCTTGAATTTGGTTGATTGCCCCACTAAAACAAATAGAAAAAGGAAACAGCTATGCATGCATGCACACAACTATTTCCCATTCAAGGGTTGAATAAACTTCAGAACAGAAAACTCCATGGCTCCAAAAATCTAGGTCCCATTTTACGCCACCTTCAGAAAAGGGTGAGTCAAGCCTTCAGCTCTAGTGGGATTTGAACTGCCAAATCTGCAGGCGCTGAATAGTCAGCAGAAGTACCTGCAATACAGTACTCTAACCACTGCACCACAAGGCTGCTTACCATTAACTTTTCATAACTGCAATGACCTTTGAGAAATGTTTTCAGATGGATTTCTTTACACCCTGTCTTTTAGTTTTCTCCTTATGAGTTTCTGAACAATTTTAAAAAGCCATAGTTGCTGATATCGATATATCAATATAAGTTTTGAAATGTTTATTGAAGGAAAAAAACCCAGGATACCTATTTATGTGGCCTTCAGCTGATCCACACGGAATACATTTCTGTAGACAACATCTTTGGATACCCTTTTCTTGCCTTGATTCCCTCGCTAGGAAGCCCTGTGAACCTTAGAGAATATTTTGATGTGAGAACATGTTGTCATCATTTTCTTCTCGTCCCTTTTTTGTTACTAAAGACATTGCAAGGAGTTTATTAATATATGCATCTTTTGGAGATGGTGGTGTCAGGTCCTTAGTGTTTTATCCCAAGGGCAGCTTTGGCTAGACACCCACCACCCCATAGGACTAGCTACTTAAGTTCCTACCCCTTGTTTACGTCTATTAGAGACTCTGCAGGGATAGTGTGGATTGTTTCTTCTGGGATTTGCCAAACACTCTGGGCAAATTTTATTCTTGGAGGGGAAGAAGCAGTGTATGAATCTAAATCAATAAACACTTTGATTTGGCATTTTAAGGAAAGTGATAGATTGAATAGGCCATCCAATCCTACAAGGGCCTTGCCAAAAAAATTTGCACCAATTGAATTCTGAAGGGAAGAGGAGGAAAGATTAGAAAGTAAGGTTTTCACAAGGCTAAGCAGCTTGTTTAAGACCTGGACTATCCTTGTCTTCCTTTAAAATTCGCAGAAAGTGGAGGGTTTTTCTTGGGCTAAAAGTTGTAAGTTCAGGCTTTGAATGGCAAATGCTGGGCTGCTACAGAAAGAAGCAGGGTAACAGCCAGAACCAAAATTAAATTTGAATTTAATTTTTCTTAATTTCTTTCAAACAGACTATACTTAATTCAGTTACTTTCCCAATTATTGAATTTAATTCTTGCCACCTTTTATTCATCAGCATTAATGGACGCAGTTTATTTTTTTAAATGTATTTATTGAATTTTATCCTGCTTTTTGTTATAAATAAGACAGCAAACCATACCGCAAATACATATTCCCCGTGACTTTTTTATTTTTGGGTCTTCTGGAAATATTTAAAGTTTTTTTAAAGCCAGGAAAAAGGAGAAAAAAAAAGAAATAAAAGGGTCAGGATCTGAAAAAATGGAGAAACTGCTTGCCAACTAAGGAATGGACTGTAAACTAAAAGGAACTTAGCAGTGAAACTTTTACGAAAGATTCCTCAAAGATACATTTTTAACCTGAAACTTGGCAACTAAAACTAATAGATACCCAGGAAGAAGAGTAGAAAAGAAGAAGCAAGAGAAACGAAGCCTTGGATTATTTGGATCGATTGCCTGATTTTTTTGGTTTTTGCATCTAGATGACTAAAATTGATCCGGGTGGTTGTTTAAAAGTCTTTAAGAATGGTAATCACTCTTAGAAGAACTGAAATGGAACTTAAAAAATAGAAAGAAGATGCACAAGAAGGGAGAGGTTCTTATGGCTTCGTATTTCAATTCTTAGAAATGGAGAATCTGGACTATTGAGAAACTAACAAGAGAACGCTTTTGGCAGAACAAGAAGATTGGGCAAAGAAGAAATGCGCATTGTACTGATCAATAAATTTTAAGTGGGGGGAAAATAAAGGAAAAGGGGAAAGAGAGTGGAAAGGTTTAAGATTTAAAAACAACCAAAAAGAAGAAAAATTTGAAAGATAAGGTATAATATTAGAAAGCAACAGAAGAGGGGATTACGAATCAGTGAGTTAGAAGTAGAGAGATGAGGGGGTACAAAGGGGGAGGGAGAGAAGAGGGGGAAGAAGGTAAGGAAAAGAAGTTGTAAAAAGAACAGAAACAAGAAAATAGAGAAACAGGGAAAAAGATATAAGGATTGTAACGCATAAGTTGTTTAAGCCCCTGTCCATTTGCAACCCAACGGATGAAAGAGGATGTATTGGAGAAAAACACTTACCATTTGTTTGGTTAACGCGAATGCTTCCGTTCTGTACTCACTGCCCATGCCGCTTTTGCTGCCTCTCTATCCATTCCAGTTTCCGTCTATTTGACGTTTCATCCCGCTCAAAGAGGGTTTTATGAAACTGGCTTCAAAACCGTCCGTTCGTGCAATTCGCTAGGCATCCGTTCTTGCATCCATTACGCATCCCCGCTATAGTGCCGCTATGCATCCGCTATGCAGCCGTGCAACTCGATCCACTCCGTGGTAAAAACGGACGGCAAGGGAGGAAGCGGACCGGACAATGGAACAGATGCAGAACAGTATGCAGAAACGGATGGAGAAAAGGATGAAAGCGATGCAGCTCGCAAAGAAAGCATTTAAACGGAAAAAAACGTTCGCAGAGGGGAACGCATCTCGGATATTAAGGATTGTCTAGAAGGATGCCTAGAGAATTGCAAAGGGACCACCTAAGTGGATAAACCTATACTGCCTATAAAGGGGGAGCCAACTCATCTGGATCTCACTTTCAGAACCAGCAGCCCAGCTGTGCAGACCTCTGCAGCCTTCATCTGCCTCTTCCTCTTCCACAGCATGCCAGTCATGTCCTAACCATGGATGTAAGAAAAGTCCTTTTTGGGCAGCCAACCATCGTTCTGCAGCAGTGTGAAAAGCGCAATCTACAGGCTCTGTGAACTCTTACTATGGGAAGAAAAGAGGTGGCCAAGGGAAGCGTCTGGGTCCGAAAGATGGATCGGGAGAAAGAGTGTGTGTTGGACTGTTACAAACAAGCTGATGGTTGAGGGCTCAGGAAACGAAGACAACTTCGTGCAATTCCAAAACTTTCATGAGGATGCCTCCAGCCATGTTTGATTGAAGTTGTGGCAGCGGCTGACACCAAATGTAATTGGCGAGGCCAGGTTGCGAGACCAGAGGGGCAACAAAGTCCAACTTCCGGCCGCAAGCCTGGACCCTGGGCTCAAGGTGGCAACTCACTCTGCGGCTCACCAGGCCTCAGGGAACCACCCTACAAAAGCAGCAGTAAAACAGCTGGAGGGTTGCCACAAAAACACGCATCAGCATTGGTGGCCCAGAAAGAAGTGGTGCAGCCTATCATCAAAGGAATACATGGGGAAGCCTCCATCCAAGTGCCCCTCCACTGAAGATAGAAAGGCTGGAAGGAAAGTTGCAGAGCAGTGTAAATCAGAGGTGGAACTTCCCTCCACACTGTGGAGCATAGATGGCAAGCACGTGGCCTGCAAAAGCCTCCAGGCCAAGTCAGGGTCCCACTTATTTCAACTACAAGGGCTTCTTCAGGATTCCAATCCTCTTCACCATGGTCGAGCTGACTACAAGTTCATGTACATCAAATGCTTTCAGGCAAATGGGTCAGCCTTCAGATGCCCAGGTATACAGCGTCCAGTCACCTCAAAGGAGGGGCTGGATACGCAACTGCCTCACCCATGAAGAGTAGGGATCTTCACTACAGGCTGTCCAGGGCAAAGCGGGGTGGTGGAGAACGCCTTTGGCATCGGCCCAACAGGTTCCCAGGTACTTCTTACCGACCCATGCGAAGCAATGCGCCCACAGACTCGTGAGGAGGATCGTGGAAGCTTGCTACCATACCTGCAGCAATCTCATTCGCACCTTGTCCGCTAACCGCAGTGCCTGCAGAACAGTGCTGATGGACCTCGCAGCCAAAAGGAATGGGGACATGGAAGGCCTGGGGGAATTGGAGGTAAGGGCAAAACCTGATAGACCACTCAGGATGTGCAAGGCCCCAAACAGAGAGCCTCACATGAAGGGAAGAAGCAAGCGCAACCTCCTGAAACATTGGGCAACTCCCCAGCTGGAGGCAGTGGAGTAAAGCAATGAACAGATGATAGATGATTTAATGGATGCTTTCTTCAGCTGTCTCATGCACACCCTGATGAGATTTGGGCCATGTATGTTGGGTGGTCCTACAATGAACAGGGTGTTAATAAAGAGCTGTGTTTATGTGACATGTGTGGATGATTAATTTACTTTATTATTTGATAATAAAGGGCGCATAGGGTGTGTGCAACTTCATACAGTCCCCTAATGCTTGCACTGGAGGTTTAAATCTATCCCACTAGCTATCCTTTTACCCATCCCAAAAGGTAATCCCGCTCATTCCAGCAGGTATCCTTGCCCAATCCATCTGCTATCTTAAAAGCGCCATCCCACAGATTATCTCTAACCCCGTCCCAAAGGTATCCTGCCATCTGGACACGGATATCCCTGCCCATACCGAGCACGGTATTAACCATAGCGATCACAAAGATATCCCTGACCACCCACTGCTATCTTAAACCCATCCCACAAGCCATGCAAAAGGGCTTAAACCATTCTAAAAGTTTCCAACAAGACTTTATTAAAAAAAAGAAATGAAGCAAGTGTGTGATCATAAGATAGACTTTTATTAACAACAATCTGTAAAAAGAAAAATGAACCCTAAGTCAAGTGTGCCAATAAGTCCACAGGTAGCAGCCAGCCAATCTCTGGCACTCCTAAATTGGTTCACTCCGAAGGTGTGCCCAGTCCTCAGGGGTGAAGTGTTCATGTGCTGTGGATGGTGGTGCTGTGGAGTGCTTGGGTCCTGAGGTGTAATTGGGTTGCCTGCCCTGAGAGGACAACAGGTGACGGTGTGTTGAGAAGCTCTCAGACCAGCTGGCTCAGACCCGTGATGTTGAGAAGCTCCTTCCTCCATTGCCAATGGGGTGTCGCATCCCAGTAACGAGGGACAGATATACTCTGAGGCCGGGCTTGGCTGTGGGGTGGAGGAAGGAAGCAGTGCTAGTGGGGCATGTCTGGTATGCAAGCTGGGTGAAGGCAACCTGGCGTGGGTGCATCGGTGTGTGGGTGGCAATCGGTCCCAATTGGTGGCATCAAGTGTCGTGGGTGGCCATCGGTGGATCAGTGGAACCGGTGGCAATGGTGTCATCCGATGGACTCTGTGCCTGGACCTGGGAAAGGGACTGCTGCCTGTGCTGCTGGACGCTCCTGGTAGCCGTAGCCCTGGTAGGTGAGGGGCTGTAGAAAGCCTTGGAAATGGGAGGGACATCACCTGGGGTGGAGGAGAGACCTGGACTGGGTGGGAGCAGGTTCATGCTGGGCCTGGAGGGTTGTGAAGAGCCTGCGGTGATCGGTCCTTACCACCTGGTTACTCGGGGTTCCGCCATGTCCGTGAAGGGTCTGTTCACAATAAGGTGAGGAAGGGATTGCGGTTGGAGATGAAGGAGTCGGTGTGGACCAGCTGAGAAGAGGAGAATCTATGCCTGCTCCGGATGGTGTCCTGAATCTCCAGCAGGACAGTGTGGCTCTGCCCCTCCTGTCTGGCTCTGTGCCCTTTCTGTGGAATTGGGAGCTGGGGGTGGAAATGCGGGTAGGGCTGTGGGTGGAAAGTGCCGTCTCCTTTCTCCCACCGCAGCCAAGGGAGTCCTCCACGTGCTCCACGCATGGTTAAGTACAGATGTGGGGGGGTTTCTCTGCCGTGGCAGCGCTCTACAGAAACCTGCCTGGAGACAGGAGCTGACATTGTCGCGCCCGGTAAAGGAACTGGCTTCCTCAGCGCTGGGGCTGGAGAGAGAGGGGTTCGTGAGAGGGGGCTACTGGTGCTCCCTCGGTGGCAGACTCACCCTCCAGGAAGCCTACACCATGGCCATACCGTAGGTGTCTCTGTCCTATTCAGCTTAACCGTGGCCTGGCCAGATATTTCTTCGGTGCGCAGCTTCCCGTACCAAGTGTGCATGTGCTTCCAAACCAGCCTGAGTGAGACACGTGGCGCGAAGTGTAGAGGCCTCAGTACTTCTCGCTCTCTCTCTCTTACATCAAGACACCTGCACTGTCCTTTTGGTGTCTCCTTGGATAGAGTACTGCGCTGTTCTCTTTCTCGACACACTATTGTATGATATATGTCATAAGTTCTCTCTCAGTTCCCACATCACGCAGCTCTATTGCTTCTTGCTGTTCCTCCTGCTCATTGGAGTATTGGCCTCTCCTTGGCGTTCGGCTCCGTTCTGGGCGATAATATTGGTAATCTTCCTCTCTTTGGAGACAGGCTGACCACGCACCTCGCGGCCTCATCTCTAGACGCGGTGCTCGGGAGTACGTAGGAGCGCTGCTCCTCCCCACACCACCCAAAGACCTGAGCAAGCAGAGGGGCCACAAGCAGGAATACATTCAATCATTCAATCATCACCTAGCAGGATCATAATCATCATACATCATCACAGCACGGCAAGGGACCACGCTCAGGCACTCATCTCCCCCTTAATCCTTCATTCAATGTCAGTTCAGCAGCAGCAGCTAGGCACCGCAGCAGGACAAGAATGGCACGTCAGAGCGAGACAGTAAGCAGCCCCAAGCACAGCGCAGCAAGACAGGAAGATGTAGCACTTAGAGCAGGACGACGCAGGAGGACGAGCATGGACCGAGCAACTGTCCTATGCGCAATATGCATGCAGTGACCATAGCAGTGATCCTTGTCAGGACGAGGAAGCAGGTCAGCAGGCGTTAACGCACGGCAGCACGCAAGCATCGAACGGCCACGCGCAGCAGCTTTAGCAGAGTAAGCACGAACAGAAGCACTACCAACGCAGGAGCAGCTAATCATGAGTGCACAAAGCACCTGAGTCAGAAGCAAACATTACACCATCTTGCCAGATAGCAGCATCATCAGCTCCTCCAGAAGCAGAAGTCAGACAGAGAGCCTCTCCGAGCAAGAAGCCCTCAGCAGACAGAGGTCGAAGACTAGCGAGGGCTCGGAGAAGGAGATGGAGCCCCCTGGTCCCTCGGTTGCCAGGTGATGGCGCAGAGATAGGCGCTGACGGCATGATTCTTTTTCGTTCCCCATGGTTTGTGGGGTCTCGCTGCGCCAAGCATAGGGGAGGTCGCAGAGCAGGTGTAGTGCTCTGGTCAGGTGCAATAGGCTCGGCGAAGGGAGGCTGGCAAGCGACGCGCGCACCAAGGTCTGGCAGGCGATAGGGCTGGCGGAAGGCTTTGGCAGGCCAAGGCTGGAGGCAGGCAGGCACCAAGGTGGGAGGAAGGTGGCAGGCAGGCAGGCACCCAAGGCTGGCAGGACAGGCAGGCCAACACGCGCTTCCAGGCACAGACTCTCGGCCTCGGCAGAGGGATGGGGCTAGGGAAGGCAAGGCCTTGGCCACCGAGAGGCTGCGGCAGGCAGGCATGAACACGCAAGGCTGTGTTAGGTCAGGGCTGGCAGGACGGCCTGGGAGGTCAGGGGTGCTAGCGTAGGTCATGGCAGACAAGGCTTGATATTGCAAGGGCTTTCAGAAGCACGTGCCCCGAGAGGCAGGACATCACAAGGCAAAGGCACTGTCAATAATGTGTGAGTTGCGGCCACTGCGAGGCTTAGGAGTATCCTTGTCCTCCTGATATTGGTTTGAACGAGGCGTGCTTCCGAAGCTGCGGTATCACCCTTTTATATCCGAGGGGGCTTGATGCACATGCATACACCCCCCCCGTATTGCCGCAACTGAACGCGTGCATCACTAGGCTTCGTGCGCATCACACGAAGGGGCGCGGCCGCTGTGGATGTCGCTATCATCCGCTCGGCAGTGGCGCTCTGCGCGAGTACCACGGGTTCATCCCGTTTCCTGCGTTCCAGCTTTGCGTGAGGTCCCGTCTCGGGAGAGCCTTGCGGTATAGATAGCCAGTCAAAGGGGGAGGACGCCTAGGGGTTAAACAATAGTGAGCCTCTATTCGAGCATATATTGCCATCCACTAGTTTCCCAAGGTTGCGGCATTCCCGCTTTCGGCATCGCAACCTCTGCGTCCTCCCATTGTTTCCGTTCCTTCCGGAGTTATCGGGTTCGCGTCTGGGGTATAGCAAATTTCTCTTACCCTTCTTAGAGAGCTGGGGGGATAACAATTGGTGGGATGGGACATTTTTGTCTCTAGTCCGCTTGTCCTTTTTTACAAACATATTTGCATAATCCGTTGGGAGGCCAACCGAGATAAATGACAAAGGGCGCCCTTTAGTAGTTATAGGGAAGTGAACGATGGCCATAATTGTAAATTCTCGAGCCATACATGAGGTCACATATTAAGAAGTATTCCAAGATTATATTGACAAACAGAAATAATGGTTTAGAAAGAGGAGGTGTATCTAAAATCGGAAAGTCGTGGAGTACTAGTTTCGCTGTAATAGTTGATAAGAATGTTTGTTAATAAATAAATGAATTCAAGTGAATGAGAGAAATTAAATGGGAACGATTTTAATTATTATTAATGATTTATAATAATATATAGTGAGTAAATATGGAAAAAAAAGAAATTAAACTGTGGAAAGTTCTTAAGTGTTTTCCCGAAAGGAAGTAAATTTATATTAATTATATTTAAAGAAATGTTAATAGATGTTATATTTTTAATGAATATTGATGAATAGAACTGAATTAGAACGGAATGTGTTGTTTTATTACCATATATTAAATATATAATCTTTTCTTTTAAAGAATATATTGTGTACTTTTACAAGAATGTACCAAAGCAGATTCAATGAATGAGTTATGTATTACATTGATTGGATATAATTCTTAAAGTATAATATTGGAAGCTTAGATAAGAGTTTTGAAATGGATAAAATTAAAAGATATAAAGGTGCTACAAATAGTAGCTAAACAGATAGTATAAAGATAATAACAGATACTCCAATTGGTAACTACAGGGAAAAATTTGTTTAATGAGAAAAGATATATGAAATTGAACAGGAACAGACAAAAGTATAAATATAGATGGATTTGAATTGAAGATGAAATTAATCAAAAAATTTGAAGATTAAAAGAGGGAAGCAATTTATGTAGAAAAAATATAAAAAATGTGGTAATATGGAATAGAATATAAAAAATGAGGATGAAAATTGAGTTTTGTGTCTGTATGAGGAAGTGATAACCTGGGACCATGCTATTTTCAGACAAAGATGTTATATTTGTATTTTGTTTTTTGTGAAAACCCAAATAAAATTTTCAAAAAAAAAAAAGAAGGAAAGAAAATATGGAAGGCTGAGTCAACCTTGAGCTCGTCAGGATAGAACTCCTGGCAGTATGCAGAGTTAGCTTGCAATACTGCATTCTAACTTCTGAGCCAACAAGGCTGTGGTGACAGGCAAGATGGACAGGGCTATAAGATTGAATTTCTGCCACTTTGCAGTGACCCTCTTGACTTTTTGGTTTCCCTGTGAAATTTCATGGTGATCTCTGTAACCTGGGCTCCACACTCTGCTTGGGTAACTGTCCCAGCTTGGTCAGTTAGAAAACAAAGACTCTCAGGCCCATGGTTAGCCAGGGGTGGGATTCAAAAATCCCAGAAACCAGTTCACTGCCCAATTGCTGGGTAGGCATGACCATGGTGGGCGTGGCCTACTGGAACTTCTGGTACTTCTGGTAGGGTTAGGGTTTCACCTTCCCAAAGGTCTAGAGGCTTCCCTTGGGCCTCTGGGGGCCCTCCAGAAGCCAGAATCAGGGCCATTTTATGACTTCCCGTACTTCCAGAAAACCCATTTTCCTCCTTCCCAGAGCCTCCACGCGGACCCTGCACTTTCCTGCATCGAAAATGGGCCCTCTGGAGACTCCTGGGAGGGATGGGGTGGGGCCAGCTGGTCGGTTCAAATAACGGTTTGGTGAACCAGATGCAAATTTAACATCTGGTTCACCTGAACCTGTCTGAACTGGTAGAATCTCACCCCTGTCATTAGCCAAAGGTATACCAAGTGGTTATAGAAGAAGTGAAGCTGGATCTGAAGTTTTCACACCAAAGCATATGGTTAATTTTCCCTTGTTTCCATCCATCCCATCCCTTGGTTATCAACAGTGTGCCCAGTTAGATGCTAACAAATTGTTTGGGAAACAGTCCCCATTTTCGCATTTCTGTGTTTCTTTGCTTGACCTTGGAACGGTCAGCGATTCTCACAGGGTGGTGCAATACTTAGTTTCAATTCCTCCTGCTAAACCTCCCTCTTATCCCACCCACTGATCCCTCTTCCTGTTGCAATGGCAGACTGACAGCAAGCAATGCATAGAGTAGCTAAATGGCAGCTCGAACACTACTCCTCTGCAGCCAATGGAAAACATTATGAGGGGAAGTGGGAAGATGAAGATATTTATAACTTCTGGTCCTCAGATTTCTGGCTGTTAAAATGGGGAACAAACGCAGTGCTCTCTTCAACTTAGATTTGTTCCCAAAAGGGAAAAAAGGAAACAAAAGAGGTCCATCTATTTCCTCTATTTGGTTGGGTGGCCTAAAATACACACCTATGGCAATGTCATTCCCCCCCTCCTTTTATCCTGACCGAAATCATTCAAGGAAGTTTTCATCCTTGTTGTGCTCTATTTCTGTAGAGATGTAGCTATTTCTTATATATAGTGCAACTCCGCCTCCTTTTTTATTTGATCTATTTCTTTTAAATAATTTAAATCCCTTTAGCTGTATGTTCCATTTGTGAGTTTCATCCCATCAAGTTTCTGTAATGGCAACAATAGCAAATCTACTCTCATTTACTTGGATTTATAATTCACCCTGTTTATTCCTCATGCTCTGTGCATTGGTGTATTGTCATTTAAGTCTTTTTTGATTGACCCTGTGTTTACTTTCTACATAACCTGTGTTGTGTCTGACTTCCCCTGCTTCCTTGCCACCTGTTCGATTAGTGTACACATGATATGGTACTCACTATTAAACGCTTGATTTTACTTGACAGCAAGGTTTATATTCTTACCCACACAAACATCAATGTTACATGCACTAATAGCACTATTAATTTTAGATTGCTGGGGGCAGAAATGTTCTGCGTCAATTAATTCTCTGTCCCCATTGTTTAGTTTAAATGTTTCTCCAGAAAATCTGTGAATTTAATGCCAAGTAACTCAGTCTCTTTCTTTGAAGGATGCAAACCGTCTCTTTTGCACAGTTTTTCATTGGACCAGCTGTAGACAATGCGACAAATATAACCAAAGCCTTCCCTTTTACACCACTCTTATAACCACACATTAAAGCCCACTTCACAGTGGCCTTTTCCTTTTTGTTCCTTCTATACTGGTAAAACCTTGGAAAAGATAAACCTATAGCCTACTAATTTCCTGCCCCAAAGCTTTGGAAATCATTCTGCACAGAAAGTATATCTTTTTGGGACAGATCATCCATGCCGAGGTGTACAATGGCATCCACATTCTTACTGGCATTCTTGATTATCTTAAAAATACACCTCTTGCCTCTGCTGGCAGTAGCACCTAGCAGACAGCTGAGCTCTTTCAAAACCTCCGTATTCTTTCCTAAATTTATATCCCTTACGATTAAATCACCAATCAGAAGATGGCTTCTCTTTTTGGATACTTTGCTCTTCTTGCATGACTGATGTGTAATACCTGATTCACAGCTCTCCCCCATCCAAAATAAATTCTTTGTCTCAGACCACTATCTCCTGCCAATTTGAGTTATCATCGTCATCACAGCCAGCTTGACCTGCCACCTTAGTATCCCCATTAAGGTCATCAAGGGATCATCACTTTAAGGTCATCACTTTATCTGTTATGTAGGGGCATAGCAAAAGCTTTGTGTTTGTGGTTCACAGCTCTCACTCTGCCAGATCCTACAGATGTCCATACTGCTTTTCTCCTGCATGATCTTTGTGGTAGAGAGGGCTGATAGAAGGGCAGCTCAATAGAACTGAATGGCTGGGCTGGACACCTAATTTCTGCCTGAAGAGCACATACTACAGCAGTGGTGGTGAACCAATGGCACACATGACAGGTGGCACACAGAGCCCTCTCTCTGGGCATGTGCGCCATTGCCCCAGATCAGCATTACCATGCATGCATGTATGCCTCCCATTGGCCAGCTGGTGTTCGGGTCTCTGCCACGCATGCACAGGGGTGTGACACATGCAGGGAGCATGGTGCATGCAGGTGGGTGCACATGCATTGCATTTTGGAGGTACAAGCACACTTTGGGCACTCAGTGCCATCACTGGACTAGAGAGTCTAGATAAATAATCTTGCCATGTAGACTAGCAATTTGTTTACAAATAGGGCAAGTGTCCAAATTTGAAAAGAGTCCCATAAAAGACAGCTACACAAAAAGTATTGCACTTAAGAAAGCCAGATGTTCTAAAATAAAATAGAATCTATAAATAAAATAGAATCACAAGGAAATATTGATTTCCCTGCAACCAAGTGTTGGAGAGAGGTGGGAAAGACAGAGGAGGAAAAAAATTAATGGACATATTGATATATTAGGGAGGGAAAAATGAGGTTGGTGGGAGAAACTAGTGTTCAGACATCGGTCTTCAATTCTCTTTTTTCATGCTAAAGACAGCTCACGTTTCAAAGATTATGTTTTCTTTCGTTTAGAAATAGAATTGTGCCATCTTTAAGACAAACAGACTTATTTTGAAATTGACAGACTTATTTAGAAATGTAACAGTGGGGGTTAGAGTTCAGCTCATTCTTGACTATTGGTGACTGCATGAATGAGCTGTTGCAATTGCACAATGGCGCCAAGCCTAGTGGTTATTAGTCAGGGGTTGGATTCTGACTTTAGGGCCAGTTTTTATTTTCAGATTACAGGATGAAACAATGGTGGGATTCAAATTATTTTACTACTGGTTCTGTGGGCATGGCATGGCTGGGTGGGCATGGCTTTGTAGGTGTGGCAGAGAAAGGACACTAAAAAACCCCTATTCCCTCTTCACCCCACTAATCTGCTTTGCAGCTCCATTCTCCTGTGCAGGGCAACAAAAGAAGACCCAGCCAATCAGCTGAGACTCGGGAGGTAGAGAATAGATGGGGGCGGGGCCAGTCAGAGATGGGATTTGCCAGTTCTCCAAACTACTCAAAATTTCTGCTACTGATCCTCCAGAACTGGTCAGAACCTGCTGAATACCACCTCTGGGATGAAACCAGACCCTTACCTGAAAACATCAGAACGATCAACGTGCACTTCAGAGCAATGCTTGCTATCAGCAAGATCAAAAAAACAGTTCTATGCCAGAAGTAAGATGGAGCATCTGTGGAGCATTAGGAAATAATCAATACAGTAAAAACAAATAACATCAGAAAATGTAAGAGTTCTTATGAAACACCTGGAAGTTCATTGTAGCTGATGGATCACCTGCATGACATTGACAGGTATAGGAGAGACATCTGGGGTCTATATGGGATGGGACCAAAAAAGTCTAGAGCTAATATAGGAAGTCTCACAGGTGATTTTCCAGAAGACATCCAGAAACCATTAGAATAACAGCGGGACAGAAGCAGCAAGTGTTAAGTGAAGTTTGGTGGAAGAAATGCAGGTAGTCCTCGACTTATGACCACAATTGAGCCCAAAATTTGTGTTTCCTAACTGAGACATTTGTTAAGTGAACTTTGCCCCATTTTGTGACCTTTCTTGCCACAGTTCTTAAGTGAATCGCTGCCATTGTAAAGTTAGTATCACAGTTGTTCAGTGAATCTGGATTCCCCATTGACTTCGCTTGTGAGAAACCAGCTGAGAAGGCCCAGAGTGATGTTCACATGACTCTGAGATCCTGCAAGTGTCATAAATATATTTGGATTGCAAAGCACCTGAATTTTGATCATGTGGCCCCTAAACAAATGGTTGTAAGTCAAGGGCAGTGGTGGTATTCAGCCAGTTCGTACCAGTTCACATGAACTGGTACCAAGGATTCGGCTTGGATCACCAACTGGTAGTAACTTCTGGCTGGCCATGCTCCTGACGTGGTAGCCCAGTCGCCGCTTGCTCACTTGCCCCACCCACACAATGCTTGCTCACCCCACCTGCCTGACGCTAGCCATCCCAATCCTCCTTAAGGTATTTCTTTTTTTTTTCCCTCCCAACAATCAGTTGTTCCTATGATAAGCAGTGCCGGAATTCCCCTCACTTACTTATTGCTTTGCCCAGGAAGCTTCCCTGAGGCCCAGGAAGGCAACCCCCCCCCCACCATTTTTTGCCTTTCTGGGCCCCAGGGAGATTCCAAAATGAAGCATGGGCGGTGCTGCGCCCCCTTATGTCAGGGGTGGGATGCTACCAGTTTTGCCTGGTAACTCTGAAGAGCAGCAGACACCGAACCGATTCTGTGCTTGATGCTGTTTGACCCCACCCGCCTACCCAGGCTCTTACCTGTCCTTTATTTCCTGCTTTTTCAACCTCAGCTGCTTTGCGCGGCACAGCTGAGGTTGAAAAAGTAGGAAAAAAAGACTTCCGGTTTTGAGCTTCTTCGGCGACAGACTGAAACCTCGTCCCTCCGAGGCTTCAATCCATGCTCGCTGCTGGAGCGCGCCCAAAACCGGCTGGTTTCGGAGCTAAGCCACCCATAGAGGTGTGAGAGGGGGGAGACTGCCCGCAGGATTGAGGAGAGCCGCATCTCTCCTCCCCAGCTGGCCATTACTCCCTTTCCGAAGGAGGTTTGCAGCGGCAGTCAGAAATGGCCACCACAAAGAACTCAACAGGGGAAAGATGTGCAAGAGGAAGATAAGAAGAGAAAGTTTTGGTTGACCGGGTCAAACAGCAAAAGCAACAAATAAAGGTACCCTGGAATTTAAACTTAACAGCATTGTTCCCAAAGAAGATCTTGAAGCTGCGAAGAAGAGAGAGAAGGGAAAGGATTAGGTTTTTTCTTCCCTTCCTAATACTAACAGCTAAGAGATTGAAGCAAAAAATTGAATAAAATCCACTTTGACCATTAATAGCAGCTAAGCTGGAAATAAAAGTCAAAGGATAATGAAGATTTCTGGACATTTAAAAGTTTTTAAAAGCTGGAAAGGAGAAAAAAAGAATACAAGGGCAGGATTTGGAAAAATGGAGGAGACTACCTGGAATAAAGAAATGGAACTGTAATTAAAAGTGAAACTTTGATAAGATTCTTCAAAGATACATTTGAATGGAAACTTGGCCACAAAATAATAGAACCCCAGGAAGATAAGTGGAAAAAAGAAGTAAATAGTGACAGCCTTGGACTATTGGATTATTTGGTGATTTTTGGTATTTGTAACTAGACTGACTAAAATTAACTGGATGGTTGTTTAAAAGTTTTTAAAATGGTATCACTCTTTGAAGAACTGAAAACGGAACTTAAAAAATGGAAAGAAATGCACAAGAAGGGAGAAGTTCTTTTGGCTTCGTGTTTCAATTTTTAGAAATGGAGATTTGGAACTAATGAGAAACTACAAGAAATGCTTGCAGAACAAGAAGAAATGGGCAAAGAAGAAAGCCATCTTTAATGATCAAAATAATGGGGGAAAAAGAAGTGGGGGAAAAAAGAAAAGGGGGGAAAAGAGTGAAAGGTTTAAGAAGGAAAAACAACCAAAAAGAAGAAGGACAATTTGAAAGATAAGTATAATATTAGAAAAGCAACAGAAGGGGATTACAGATGAGAGAGTTAGAAGTAGAGAGACGAGGGGGTAAAAAGGGGAGGGAACGAAGAGGGGGAAGAAAGCAAGGAAAAGAAGTTGTAAAAGACAGAAACGAAGAATGGAGATACAGGTAAAAGATATAAGGATTGTAACAGCTAGTTTAGAGATAACGGGTGAAAAACTTAATTGTAAAAGGGATTCTGTAAATGGTACATTTTGGTTGTAAGCATTGTTATATTTATAATAGAAATAATTTTAGAAAATATGAATGATGGATAAGATTTTAATGCATATTAATGATAGAACTGAATTGGAATGGAATGCGTGTTTCATTTACATATGTATATAATTTTTTCTTTTTAAGAATATAGTGTCTATTTTAAGAATGTACCAAGCAGAATCCTATTGGAAGTTTGTATTATATTGAATGCAATAATCTCAAAAGTTATAATCCTGAATTTAAATATGAGTTTGAATGGATAAAATTAAAGGATATAAAGGTGTCATACTCTAATTGGTAATTACAGGAAAAAAAATTTTTAATAAGAAAAGATAATATCAAATTGTAACAGGACAGACAAAGTGTGTATTATAAGAATGTACAAGCAGAATTCGATTGGAAGTTATGTATTATGTATCATATTGAATGTCATAACTTAAAGGCATATATTGAAATTTAAATAAGAGTTGGATGGATAAAATTAAAAGATATAAAGGTGTCATATTGCAATTAGCAAACTACAGAGAAATTTTTTTTAATGAGATGAGATAATATGAAATTGAAACAGGACAGACAAAAGTCTAAATATAATGATTTGAATTGAGATGAGATAATCAAAACAAAATTGAGAAAATAAAAGAGGGAATAATTATGTAGAAAATATAAAATGGTAATAAGATATGGAATAGAATATAAAAATGAGCATGAAATTGAGTTTTGTGTCTGTATGAAGAAGTGATAACCTGGGACCATGCTATTTTCAAAAAAGATGTTTATTTGTATTTGGTTTTTTGTGAAAACCCAAATAAAATTTCAAAAAAAAAAGAAAAAGAAAAGAAAAAGTAGGGGAAAAAAAAGGCTTTTCAAATGCTGTGCACCCGTGAGCAGCGCTTTTCCTCTGTCCGGGCGGCAAACACAGAGGTTTGTTTCACACATGTGCACAGCAAAACGTACTCACCAAACTGGTGGTAACACTGGTTGATTCCCACCTCTGCCCTATGCTCCATTTTTTTCCTTCCTGAGCCCTGGAAGCAAAAATACCCGCCAGGAGGCTTCCCTGAGGCTCAGAAGGCTCCAAAACGAAGTGTGGGGGTGTATGCTGCACGCCCTTCGCCCCCCCCACCTCAGTTTTTTGCCTTCCTGAACCCTGGGAAAGCCTTCTGGGAACAAAAACACCCCCCAGGGGGCTTCCCTGAGGTCTAGAAGGCCCAAAAATGGAGGGGGGGGGTTTGCTGCAAAAAGAAAAAAGCCATGCCCACCTAGTCACATGGCCACGCCCCCTAGCCACGCTCACAGAACTGATGGTAAATTGTTCTGAATTGCACCACTACTCTATAGTTCTAATATTCCTGTGGAGTTGACTTCCTAATGGGAATTAAAAGCTGAAAAGATGGCAATTGTGACCATATAACTGAAGCCCTGTTGTGCAACAGATATAAAAACAAAGTGTTGAGGCTTCAGCTGTGCCAATCATCTTGATTTTTTTACACATACACACACATACTCCGATGGATAACCATCGGAGACATTAACAGAAACATTCTCCAGCTGAAACCAAAATACCAAATGTCAAGCACGGCTAAACTTTTCAGAAACAAAACCGCTCCTGAAACTTACGCAAAAAGACAGACGGAATCAGCCTCAAAGACTGATATAGCTCAAAATGCAATTCTAAAAGGCAATTAGAATATTAATTCAATACCTTTGGGCTGAGTTGATATCAGTGTGGGATGAACTCCTGGTTTTGGCAGGTGATGTGGTTGAGGATTCATGTTGACTAACTGTCTGCCTTAAAGAAGCGCTTCGAAATAAAAATTGAAAATGAAAGAACCACAAGCAAAAAGACCACACAAAAAAAAGGAAACTAATTTAAGTAACCACTTCGTTTCCATTTCTTAGCAGACTCTATCGTTTTTATCAGTTAAAGCAGAAGCTGGATTTTGAATGCTTTCTCCCGAATTAAACTGTTAGCCAACTATTTTGAAATCTTTTTATTATTTTTATTTTTATTCAGGAAGTGTCAGCTTCCAGACAAAACTACTCCCATTTATTCAAACCCATTTATTACATTGGTACACTCAAATTGGAGCTTGTTATTTCTATAATAAATTTCACTTTGTCTTTTTGAACTTAAAGCATTTGGCTTTATGTTGCTCTTTACTCACATCATCTGTTACAGGGGTCTCCAACCTTAGCCACTTTAAGACTTGTGGACTTCAACTCCCAGAATTCCTCAGCCAACCTTGGCTACTTTAAGACTTGTGGACTTCAACTCCCAGAATCNACTTTAAGACTTGTGGACTTCAACTCCCAGAATTCCTCAGCCAACCTTGGCTACTTTAAGACTTGTGGACTTCAACTCCCAGAATCCCTCAGCCAGCTATGCCACTTTAAGACTTGTAGACTTCAACTCCCAGAATTCCTCAGCCAACCTTGGCTACTTTAAGACTTGTGGACTTCAACTCCCAGAATCCCCTAGCCAGCATAGCTGGCTGAGGAATTCTGGGAGTTGAAGTCCACAAGTCTTAAAGTGGCCAAGGTTGGAGACTCCTGATTTGTTAAATATAGATCCTGCTTGCGTGAACCACAGCAGAGGTACTGAGAGGACCACAAGCTTTCATCCAAATGACTAAAGCAGCCTCATGCCATTGTGTAGACCACAGGGTGGGATTCAGCCAGTTTGGTTGGGTTCAAGCGAACCGGATGTTAAATTTACATCGGGTTTGCTGAGCTGGTAGTTGAATCAACCAGCTGGCCCCGCTTAACTCACCCTACCCTTCCCAGGAATCTCCACATGGCCCATTTTGGATGCAGGTAAGTGCAAGGTTCATGTGGAGGCTCTGGGAGGGCAAAAAACGGTCTGAACAGGAAATTCTGAAAGTCCAGAAATGGGCCTGTTCTCAGGTTTCAGAGGCCCTCTGGAGCTCGGGGGAGACCATTTTTGCTCTCCCAGAGGCCTGAGGAAAGCCTCTGGACTCTGGGGAAGTCAAAAAATGTCCGTCCGTCCCCCGGAAGTTCCAATAGGCCATGCCACCCAGCAACCAGGCAGAGGACTGGTTGCTCGGGTTTTTGATTCCCATCCCTGGTTTGCTGTCAAAAAATTAAAGAAGCCACGCCCACCTAGCCACACCCACAGAACCAGTTGCTAAAAAATTTGAATCCCATCCCTGTGTCAAACTTGTGGCCCGCAGGCTGGATGCATCACATGCAGGCCATGCCCACCCCCAGTTTAGTTAAAAGGGGAAAAGTCACTAAATGTCACATGACAATGAAGTGACAATGCAAATTTGGACTAGATGGTTATCAGATTGTCTTGAAGCTGCTGTGAATGTTCAAGAAATAAGGAAGAAGCATATTGGCAATTTGTGACTAACCATTTAGAAAATGTAAATGCACATAGAGATGCAGAGAATAAATCAATTGAGAATGGAGATGTAGCATTTATGAAGTGGAATCTGTTCCCTCAATCAATTAAAGAAATATAAATCACCTAGAGTTTCTTATTCGGCTATCTAATCTTGAATCTTTCTACCTTTTTAAAAACCTGGTGAGTTGTTCATTTTTCCAAACCTCTTGGGAAGATCTCATATAAAACGTGATTTGTATGAGGAGTAAGTATAAAGTGCTCATTTGTTCAGTCTCTTGTATTCCTTTCCTTTTTATTTGTTGACATTCCAACTTGCCTCACGATTTTCCCCTGGTATATTTATTTCTGGCAGTAGAAATCTCAGAGAAGCAATAACTAATGGGAGGATCTATTTATCTAATAATGAAAATCACTGGGTTCCTAACAGGAAAAAAATTTTTTTATTAGATTTGAATGTCATATATTAAATAATCTATAATAAATTAACCAATGGTAAATTCTCTCTGCCATGATGATCCTACAGTTTAATTTATCCTAGTAATGCACTAGGTCCTTCTTTGATTATTCCAAAAAGAGACATTGTAGTTATATAATTGCTGCTGGTTTCATTAATGTGCATTTGTAATCCAGTGGTTGGCTTTCTTCCCAGCAACAATGTCAGGTTCCGCTTTGCCACAAATAAAGACCAGGACGCTTTAAGGGAGGTTTTTTTTTCCTCAATGTGTTTATCTTTTCTATGGAACAGCACGAACTGACCATCACAAACAAAAAATGCTAGTAAAATCAGCTCTATTTGAAGCAAAGCGGAACCTGACAGGAAGTCAGCTCTTCTAATGCTTTTCCATCAAGTAAATAGTGATCATGCACGGCAGAGGTGGTATTCAGCAGGTTCTGACCAGTTCTAGAGAACCGGTAGCAGAAATTTTCAGTAATCTGGAGAACTGGCAGGTATTATCTCTGATGAGATTTTACAGTATCCTTCCCCTGCCACACCTAGCAAGTCATGCCCACAAAACTGGTAGTAAAAATGTTTGAATCCAAACACTGGTCCCCAGAATGGCAGCCCTGTGCCAGAAAAGTGACCAGGGCTGACAAGCAAAAGATTTACTGGAAAACCCTTCACTATGGAACCGCTTCTGAAACTATTCCTTTCTTCTTTTCATAATTAGGTGCTCTTTGGTATTCAGATGAGGCTGTAGTACAATTATGTAACATTTGGGAAGGAAGATGCAACCCACTAGCCCAGCACTGGAAGTCAAGATGGAGAAAATCTGCACAGCTACCATTTGCCCCTGGTGCTCAAGTAGCTTGGCACGAAGGACACCCAAACACTGCAAAAGACTAGCAATCTGAAGGTGATCAGCTTGGCTTCATTGAAATCTCCTGGAAATTCTCTAGCTAGGAAAGCCACAGTGAAGCAGATTGCCGCCAGAATGCCCATGTAAAGCCCATGTCACACTGCACCAACGGATGGAAAGAGGATGTAAAACGGAGAGAAACACTTGCCATCCAT
>BHFT01001259.1:0-20743 GCA_004320025.1 Laticauda laticaudata | reverse complement strand
GATAGCAGTCTTCCAATATTTGAGAAGAGGGAGTCAAACTATTCTCCAAAGCATCTGTGGGCAGGACAAGAAGCAATTGGTGGAACCTGGAAATAAGGAGAAATTTTCTGACAGTGAGAACAATCAACCAATGGAACAGAAGTTCCCTCAGGAAGTCATGGAAGCTTCATCCCTGGAAGCTTTCAAGAAGATATTAGATTGCCATCTGTCAGAAATGATGTAGGCTCTCCTGCTTGGTCAACGGCAGAGTGGGGGGGTTGGACTAGATGACCTGCAAGGTTCCTTCCAACTTTATAAATCTGTAAGTAAAGAGGCCTTGTGGATCCTCTTTGCAACTAGAATTCACCTTCTCCAAACCTTCTTGCTGCCTGCCTCCCTGTCCAGAGTGACTCTGGGTGGCTTAGAATAGAATGTGTTGTTTGTATAATGTCTCGTATCATAGAATTCCATGACTGAGAAAACCGAAGTACCGGAATATTTCACTGATCCAAAGAAAAGCCCTTCCTGATAACAAATGTAATGAAGGGAAATCTGAAAGATGTACGTTGGGCCTTTGGTGTCACCCAGTTGTAGTTCTTCAGAGAAAGGACCTTTTCTAGGATCTCTAGATGGGTTTTAGAAATACCATCTTCTGGTACAGGACTCATGTCCCATTTATTGCAAGAAAAGATGCCTCAGCTACGCTTTCTGAGGGGCTGTTCTCGTGACCTCAACTGCATCTCATCTCACTACAATTCTAGAAACTAAAAAGTCTATTTTATCCTTGTTTCAGCAGCACTGCAGAATCAAACAGATAAATTTATAAATAAAAAAGAAACATCTCCTTTAAAATTGACAGTTGTAATTTGAAAGGAAATTCTCCTTTGTATGTTAAGTTGGAGACTGTTTTTGAGTGGATTTTCAATGTTTTATATTATCCAGAAGAAACCTTTACAGAATTTATTGGTCAGAGGTTTTTTTCTTCCACAGTTTATCTCTATTTTAATACATCTGATACAGTAAAAAATTAATAAATCTCATATTTAGAATAAATTGTATGAATATACCTTCCTCCATTCTTCAGATACCCATCATTTTAAAATATGATTATCTATTCATATTAAATTGAAGCATTTATGAAATTTAGAATAAATAAATGCAAATTTTAATATGAATAGATTTAAAAAGTATGGAAATATGAAGAATGGAAGAATGCACATTAATGGGGGTCATGAGGAGGAACTGACTGGCTATCACTTAATGGTAAAATCTTTTTTCAATTCCAATCCTCCAGACTTTATTAAGTAGAAAAGTCCTTTCTTTTCATGTGATATGCCAGAAGCAAAACTTTAGGAATTATATGAAACATCGACCAGTAATTCTATTTTGTATCTCCTACAACCATTTGAAACTAGTCAGAGATATTATATTTCCTGAGTGTGAAGACCAGAGCAACTTGGATAATGTCCATGTCTACTTCCGTTTCCTGGATGGAGAGTCCTAAATATTTTCTTTGCCATTCCTTCCTTTTTTTTCCTGGATCCTTGCCTCAGTCCAGATGTTGTGGAAAGTTGTCCTCCTGGATTTGCCAAGGGGGATGAGAAAGGAGAGCGAGTTTCTGCTATGACTGCTTTCCTTGTCCACAGGGAACCTTCTCACTCAGGCAAGGTGGGTGACACCACGAGACAGGAAGCCTGGTGGAAATGGACTTAGCTGGAGCATTTTTTTGAATGATACATGTAAAGAAAACACTTGGAAGCTTAACTGTTTTATTGTTTATTTTCAAAATGCACACAATTCAATTAATGGAAAGAATAACCAAAAGATCTTGAAGAGGAGATTTAAGCCCCTGTCACACTGCACCAACGGATGGAAAGAGGATGTAAAATGGAGAAAAAACACTTGCCATCTTTGGTTAACGCGATGCTTCCGTTTTGTACTCACTGCGTCTATTTGTGCTTCCTCTCTATCCGTCCAGCATCCGTCTTGACATTTCATCCGCTCAAAATGTTTTGAGTCGCTCAAAACTTTCTGAGCGGAAAATGTATCCAACGCGTCCGTTCTACATCCGCTAGGCACACGGGAAAATCCGTACTGCATCTGTCGTCATCCGTTACGCGTCCGCTACATCCGCTAGGCATCCGCTGCGCATCCACGCAACTCAAATCGGCTCCACAGAAAACGGACACAGGGAGAAGCGGAACTGATGCAGAATGGACACGCAGCGTTAGTAGCACGGACGGAGAAAGGATGAAAGCGGAAGCAGCTCGCAAAGAAAGCATTTAAAACAGAAAAACGTTTCGCAGAGGGACCTATCTCGGATATTAAGGATGTCTAGAGGATGCCTAGAGGATGCCCAAAAGGACATCTAGGGGAAAACCTGTATTGCCCATAAAAAGGGGAGCAACTCACCCTGGATCTCACTTTCAGACCAGCAGCCCTGCTGTGCAACCTCTGCAGCCTTCATCTGACTCTTCCTCTTCCACAGCATCCAGTCATGTCCACCTTGGATCTAAACACAGTCCTTTGGTAGCCACATCGTTAGCATCAACAGTGCGAAGCCATCTACAGGCTCTGTGAACTCTATACGGGAAGAAAGGAGGGTCCAAGAAGTGTCTGGGTCCGAAGATGGATCGGGAGAAGAGCAGAGTACGGACTGTACAACAAGCATGATGGTGGAGCTCAGGGAACGAAGACACTCGTGCAATTCCAGAACTTCATGAGGATGCCTCCAGCCATGTTTGACGAATTGTGGAGCGGCTGACACCCAGGTTGACCAAGCAAACACCCACTTCCGACCAGCCTGGACCCTGGGCTCAAGTGCAACTGACTCTGCACCACCTGGCCTCAGGGGTGCCAACACAACACCATCAGCATTGTGTCAGAGAAATTGGTGCAGGCCATCATCGAAGAATACCTGGGGAGCTCTCCAGTGCCCCTCCACTGAAGAAGGCTGGAAGAAAAGTTGCAGAGCAGTGGTATCAGAAGTGGAACTTTCCTCACACCGTTGGACCATTAGATGGCAAGTACGTGGACTGCAAAGCGCCAGCCAAGATGGAGTTCCACTTATTTCAACTACAAGGGCTTCTTCAGCATCATCCTCTTCTCCATGGTCGATGCTGACTACAGCTCATGTTGATCAATGCTTCAGGCAACAGGTCAGCTTCAGATTTGCCCAGGTATACAATGCCGGTGACCTCAAGGATGGGCTGGAACGCAACCTCATCATGGGCTTTCCGATCCAGACCCCCTGCCCAACGACACGCAAGATGTGCCCTACTTCATCGATGGGGGATGCGCCTTCTCCCTCAGAACCTACCTCATGAAGCCCTACACCTCCAGATGCCTCACCGGTGAAAGAGAGGATCTTCAACTACAGGCTGTCCAGGCAAGGCAGGTGGTAGAGAATGCCTTGGCATCCTGGCCAACAGGTTCCAGGTATTTCTCACCACCAGGCAGCATCGCCAGAGACCGTGAGGAGGATTGTGGAAGCTTGCTGCATCCTGCACAATCTCAATGCGCACCCGTTACCCAGTCTTGCAGAAAAGGCTCGTGGACCTCCAACAAGGCAATGGGGACATGAGCCTGGGAATGGAGGCAAGACGTAACCTGATACACCTGTGGATGTACAAGGCCCAACAGAGCTTCACATGAAGGAAGAAGCAGCGCAACCTCTGAAACACTGTGCAACTCCCCAGCTGGAGCAGTGGAGTGCAAGACAGGATGGTAGATGATAATGGATGCTTCCTTCAGCCGTCTCATCACACTGATGAGATTGGGCCATGTATGTTAGGTGGCCTGCAATGAACAGGCATTTAATAAAAGAGTGTTTATTTGACATGTGTGGATGAATGCTTACATTGTTATTGATAATGAAGGGCCATGTGTGGTAGCTGGGAGGATGGACCATACAGTCCCACTATGCTTGCACTGGAGTTTATCTATCCCACAGCTATCTTAACCCATCCCCACAGCTATTACCCATCCCAAAGGTTCCTGCCCACCCCACTGCTATCTCAACCATCCCACAGCTATCTTAACCCATCCCACAGCAAAGCTAAACCATTTCTAAAGTTATCCACCAGACTTTATTTACAAAAATAAATGAAAGCAAGTGTTTGAAGCAAAGATAATCTTTATTAATAACAAGCTGTAAAAGAAAATGACCCAAGTCAAGTGTCCAAATAAGCTACAGGTTAGCCACCCAGTCTCTGCACTCCTCTTGTCACTCGAGGTGTACCCAGTCTCGGGTGAAGGGTCCAGGTGCTGTGGAGGTGGCTGCTGCTGGAGTGCCTGTCTGAGACCCCACTTGGGTGCCTGGCCCCGAGAGGACAACAGGTGACGGTGATCGTTTGAGGAAGCTCTCGGACAGCTGGCTCAGCCCTGTGATGTTGAGAGCTCCTTCCTCCATCCCATGAGTGTCAGTCCCAATTACGATGACAGATGTACTGAGGCCGGGCTTGGCTGTGGGATGAGGAAGGAGCAGTGTAGTGGGACTGTCTGGTCTGCAGCTGAGTGAGGACTGGCGTGGTGTATCGGTGATGTGTGGCGTCGGTGGCATTAGTGGCATGGGGCATCAGTGGCATCAGTGGAACCAGTGGCAATGGTGGCGTCTGATGAGATTTGTGCTGGACTGGGAAGGCTGCTGCCTGTGTGCTGGACCTCCTGGTAGCCATAGCCCTGGTAGGGAGGCCTGTAGAAAGCCTTGGGAATGGGAGGACAATCACCTGGGGTGAGGAGCAGACCTGCGACTGGGTGGAGCAGGTGCCTCTGGGTCTGGGGGTTGTGAAGCAGCTCAGTGATCCGGTCCTTCACCACCTGTACTGGGTTCCACCATGCCATGAGGGTCTGGTTGACATAGGTGAGGAAGGCTTGCAGTTGGTGAATGAGGAGTCGGTGTTACCAGCTGAGAGACGGAATCTATGCTGCTCTGGATGGTGTCCCTGATCTCCAGCAGGACAGTGTGCTCTGTCCCTCCTGTCTGGCTCTCTGCCTTTCTGTGGAGGTGGACTGGGGGTTGATCCGGGTGAGGCTGTGGTGAAAAGTCCGTCTCCTTTCTCCCACTGCAACCAGGGATCCTCCATGCGCTCCCCATGGTTAAAACAGCTGTCTGTGGGTTCTCCGCCATCGGACGCCTCCACAGAAACCTGCCTGGAGACAGGAGCTGACTCTCGGCCGGAAGAGGACTGGCTCTCAGCAGGCTGCTGGAGAGAGAGGGTTTGAGAGGGGCTGCTGCTCCTCGGTGGCGATCTACCCTCCAGGAAGCTGCACCTGGCCATGATGTAGTCTCTCTGTCTGTCAGCTTGACCGTGGCCTGGCCAATATTCTGTGAGGTCAACTTCCGTACCAGGTGTGCAATATGTTTCACACCACCCGAGAGCCACTCGCCTGTGTAGCCCAGACTCTCTCGCCCTTCTCTCTCCAAGCAGCCTGGCTTCCTTTGGATGTCCCATGTCGAGCCTCTGTCCCTTCGCCATAATAGTCATTCTCTCTCAGCCACTCAGCACCTCTCCTCGTGTTCCTCCTTCAAATGGATATTGCCTCCTCTCCTTCTCGCATTTGCCTCTTCCTCCTTTGGCAGACCAGGATGGGCCCTCATCAGAAGGCGGCTTCATTTGTAGGGGCTGCTCCTCCACACCACAGCAGCAGCAGCACCAAGCAGGTCATCATCATCTCATCCACCAGCAGTCGCAGATGCACAGCAGGACCAGGATGCCGCAGCACAGCAGCAGTGCCAGCGTACCAGGATCATCATCAGCAGAGTAACAACCAGCACGCCCAGCAGGCACCAGGAGCATGAGCAGGACAGAGAGCAACAACCAAGACGACCCAGCTAGGACGAGCAAGACCGAGGAGAGCATCGAGCAAGACCAAGAGCTATGAGACAGGAACAGGAGCACCGAGGAGCAGCTTCAACAGATAAAGCACCAAGCAGAAGCACCCCACCAGAAGCAGCAATCACACAGTAAGACACGAGCAGAACGCACCACCGCCAAGAAAGCAGCAATCAGAGCAGTAAAGCACAAGCGAACACACACCGCCAGAAAGCAGAATTAGCAGTCCTCCAAAAGCGAGCAATTCAGCAAGGAACACCACCGCGCAAGAAGCCGCATCTGCAGCAATGTAGCACTGAGCAGAACCATCACTGCCTTAACAGTATCATCAGCTCTCCAGAACCAGAGAGCAGGCAGAAGCCCAGCCCCAGAGAGCGAGCCCGTGCTACAGAGCCCCAGCAGAAAGCAGAGTGAGCACAGGGGGTGGGACGGTTGCCCTGTCCTCTGCCAGGCTGGCAGCAAGATGGCTGAGCTTTCTCTTTTTCCAATGGTTGTGGTTGCTGGCTGGCAGAAAGGCTGAGTAGCAGGCAGAGCCTTGCAGCGAGCTGGAATGGCAGAGGCAGGCAGGAGGAAGGCTGGCAGCAAAAGTTGCAGCGGCAGGCACCAACGCTTGGCAGGCAGGACTGGCAGGAGGCTGCAAATGGCAGCAAGCCAAGAGCTGGCAGCAAGCTACGCAGGCAGCATGCAGGCATGCAGGTCAGGCTGCAGGCAACTTGAATGTGTCTGGAAAGCAGGTCTTTCCTCTAATGTGACCTGCTGGGAGCTGCGTTCCCTTTTATATTGTGGGGCCTGACGCAATGCAACTCCTCCCCGCAATGCGCAGCTGAACGCTAGGCATTCCGCTAGGCTTACCGCTCGCATCTCCGCTTCATCTGCCTCGGCATCTGCTGATGCATCCACTTCATCACCATTCGGATGTCCATACTGCATCCACTGTATCCATTCTGCCCGCTTTGCGCAGCCCCAGAAAGCCCTTGCGCTATGTGCCATCCACTCTCATCCGCTTTCCATCCGCCTAGGCTTTCTGTTTCCGCATCTGCTTTCCAATGCCACCCTGCGTCTCTCCCCCGTCCATTCCTTTCCGTTTAATCTGCCTCCGAGTTATGCAAAATGTTTTGTCCTTTGTGAGCGGATAACAACGATGGGAACATATTTTCTCATCCGCTTGTCCTTTTACAAACGTTTGCAATCCGTTGGCAGTGCTGACAGGCCTTTAGAAGATTGGAAGTAAAGCAAATTGACAAGCTTATCATTCTTAGGGAAAATATTCTTAACCTTTCTAGGGACACCTGAATTGTTCTTGAATTTTTTCTTTATATCTATTCTTTTCTTTCACCTGAAGCATACTGACATTCATGTTCATCCCCTACAATTTAACACATAAAAAATTATATCAAGCAGGATCAGTCTCTATTAAGGTACGATCAACCACCATAAGCAAATAATCTTCCTTGAAGGTCCAGTAGCAATAAAGATGCTTTTGAATAATTTTCAGGCTTGTTTTCTCTATCTTTCTTTCTCTCTCTATCTCCCTCCTCCCCTCTTTCTCTCATAGTGAAATACAATAACAATTTTTTGTTTTGTTTTCTCAAGATACTGGAAAAATGCACAATGTTCCGTATTGATTCGAATATCACAAATGAGACAGAATCCAATGTGTCCCAAAAGTTTATAAACCTTCCTGTTGTTATAGAAAAGCATCTGGGCATCATCCTGGATTTTTTTCCCTTACTCATTCTTCCATCACACAGCCTTGTAATTAATCATCAATTCTTTAAGTATACAGAGAAACTCCCTTGTCAAAGCCAACAACCAGAACCTCTCCTACATCTCTTGCGTCTTCCTCCTGCTTTGCATCTTGTTTTTTTCTTTTTTCTTCATTGGTCAACCAAGGAAAGCCACTGCCTATCTCCAAACAAACTGTCAGCATCATCTACTCAGTCCCATTTCTTCTCTCTATGGCACAACCATCATGTGTTCTGGCCTATCTGGCCAAAATCAGGAAACACGATGAAGAGATGTGTGGGCAAAGTATGCCAACTTCCATCATTCCTGTCTTCTTCTGCGTGTCAAAAATTATCATCTGCTCCATGTGACGTAGGAGCGTCTGCCCCCATTCCCTGACTCTACCTCCACTCCCAGCCTGGAAATCATCTGCAATGCAAACGAAGTAGCTGTTGTCATTTCATACATCACCCTCAATACATTGGGCTTCCTGCTGCCAACCCTGCTTTCACAGTGGCTTCCTGGCGCAGGAATCTGCCATGCCTTCACGAATGCCAAGCTGATCATCACCTTCAGAATGCTGTCTTCTGCAGTGTCTGGGTGACTTTTGTGCCCACCTACCTGAGCACCAAAGGGAAATACATGGTGGCTGTGCAGGTCTTATCCATCCTGGCCTCCAGTGCTGGTCTGCTGGGCTACATCTTCATCCCCAAGTGCTACATTATCCTTCTGAGGCCAGAGCTGAACACAAAGGAGCAGCTAAGAAATGTAGAGACGTGAGACAGATGAATTTCAGCTCCGAGCTATTTCCCATACATGAGTGGAGCAACGATTTTTATTGAAAAATGGACGAATTTGAGGAAACCAATTTCTTGGAGGAATGAGACTGTATTACCCAGATAGAAATGAAGAGTTAATGCACGTGCAACCTTTTATTTAGACACTATTTCTTTCTTAAGGCTGGTAACAGCAGTTGGGCATGAAGGTACCTTGAGGTGTGCTAATTATGAATATTTTCAGTTATATCATCTATTAGATATTCATATTGATGGTTAGCAATATTCTCCTGAATGTTGATGGTTGTTCTCCCTTCCCCAAATGTATAAGTATAAGTGTATCCTTTTGTGTGTGGGAATCTGTCCTGCCATTTTCTAGAGGGAAATTCCTCCAGAAGACACTGAATAAATAATTACACCAGTGAGCTTTGATTATTGGGGGTTTTGGGTCCTGCATTTGATTCCAGAGAAATTGGTTTCAGGAGTGGGATTAACAATCTTCCATCTGCCACCAGGGACAACATCTAGGGCACCCCATACGGTGAGGGTTGTGAGGTTGATGCCATGTTCCTTCCTGATGCCTCATAAAGGCACTGTTTAGGACTGTGTGTGAGGCCACAAACTGTGTTTGAAGGTAAGTTGTGGTGGGGAGCTTTGTTGAGTCTATGTGGCACCTTCTATCCCAATTCTCAGCCACCTTGGCCCTGCTGCAACCTCAGCCGAACGATGGCTGGAGGGGTCCAAGAACTGGGAGGGAATTTTCAGTGTACAGATCTGCTGTTCCCTCTCCATTTTGCTCCAAGTACAAAATAAAAGTGGAAAAATTGCAAAACTTATTCTTTGCCAGAAAGGCATGAAACTAAAGTGGAAAGATCCAGATTTATTAAAAGCAGGAATTTTGGTTTCTCATCTAATTCAAGTCTGAAAGTCTTTCTCCTGCCCTGTCAAGTTAGTTACTGCAGCTTTGTTTGTTTGGACTTTTAGTTTTGGTCTGTATACACCTTGTTTTGGACTGAATTTTATGTAGTTAAAGGCTGTTCCTGGGAGAGTTTTTCTCAAGCTAAAGGTAACCTGGACATCGGGGGCAAAGTTGGAGATAATAAAGGGATTCTTCTTGCTTATTGACCTTTTGGGTCATCACAGTGATGTTGGTCTTCCAAAGGTCAGATCTTTTGGCTTTGATGTATCAATAATCATTGAATGATTATATCAGTGGGAATCAAGCTTTCCTGACAATCTATACAATCCAACTTATGTGTGATAATAATAAGTATTGTCAGTGTAAACCAATTTGTATTGATCACCATAAACATGTCCACTTCAGGATCCTTCATGACTGCTGATAAGTAGTACTTATCATAATATTAATGATAAATCATTAATAGACTACATAGAAAGGGTTCAAATGTACTCCTTTGTCTTACCCCATGGGAAAAAAATGATCCTTCTTCTCATGACTTCATAGAGCCCAAACCTCCCTCTCAAACAAAGGCTTGGAGAAAGGGCTTGGATCAGGGCCAACAGACTGAGTGCCTTTTTAAGGGCAATCAATTTCCTCCACAATATTTCTCCATTTACTATTTCAAATGCTCATTTGGTCTAGAGGACGTCAATGACAATGATGACATCACAACTGTCTTCAACATTATCAGTGATTATCAAGCATAACCATCTCCTCTGATGAAATACTTGACATGTCCTGCATCAACCCAGAATTCTAAAACAGAGACGGCTCTGTGGCCCCGTGCTTCTGCACGATCATTTGCAAAAATGAATCAAGCAAACGTAAATTCATTTATACTATAAATTCACTTGCCAAAAGTAACACTAACCCTAAGAATCTCCGTTCTCAATTACAACTTCAAAAAAGGCAACTATGATCTTATAGACAATGATCTCTTATCTCTTGAATGGCAATTTCTATTCACTGGATGCAATACTGTTGAAGACAATTAAAACATATTTTACTTGAAGTCAAAAGAAGTCATCAAACTATATGTATCAACAACTCCCAAAACAACAACAACAAAAAAAACAGATTACCCAAAACAATAAGGAAACTTCAATCCAAAAAGAGATCACTCTTTTGGTGGGGTTTATGCGTTGGTTTTTTTGGTGCTTTAAGCAGAAAAACCAAATCTGTCATGTCTGCCAACTTCAAAGTCCGATACAAAAATTTTATTGCCACCAGAAAAGAGCTGAATCGCACCAATTATCACATTAACAAGAGAACCTTTCTACGCACCCAATATCCACCAGCATTTCTACAATTATGTAAACAACAAATCTGAAAAAAAACTCAAGTCTATCCCACCCTTAAAGGACCGAATGGAAAGACTGCAACAATGACACCATTAAAGCCAACCATCTTCCACACATCTTTGCTCAAGTATTTGTAAACAGCACATGAAATAAATGCCCCGTATTTCCTAAGTCTTACCAGAGAAAAACTACAATGATCTAATATATATTCGAATATTTACAAGAAGACAACAGTTGAAAAAGCACTAGCAAATCTAAAAACCATCTCAATCTATTGGACCGGTATAAAATTATGTGCCTACTTCTTCAAACAAGCTGTCCCCTGCCATAGCCGAACCTCTAGCATAATTTTTGAAAAAATCTTTCAGCATCACCTCCTTACTTTAACCCTGTAGTCACAGCCATTGGTCATCCCATCTTCAAAAAGAGAACCCCAGCCTAGTTGAAAATTACAGACCCAATCTTCTAATGCTGCATCTCCTGAAAGTCAAGGAATCAATTATGAACCAATCCATCATCCGTCCATCATAACAAACAACCTACCTCTCTTATAAACCAAAATTTGTTTCAGAAAAAAACTCATCCTCTAATCGCACACTGTTACACCTGCAAAACAAAATGACTACACAACTCGAAATCAGGACAAACAATAGATCAATCTACAAAACTTCTGTAAAGCCTTTGATCAGTGGTACATGACAAACTTAACTCCTAAAACTAACAAATCATAATTGCGTATCTACGGACACTTGCACAAACTGGATAAAAGCATTCCTGTCAAACAGACAACAAATGTCAAACAAATGGTCCAAAAAAATTCAGCAACTTCAAATTCTCAACAAATTAAATTGTTTTCTTACATATATGGGCAAAAAAATCAGAAAGAAACTAAAAATACAAGCGAATTGTCACCTGTTGAGTATCAAACCTTGTTGATGATCCAAAGCTCGTAAAGGCACCAAGTATCTCATCTCTAATACTTAAAGTGCTAAGTACACGTGTTAACTACACAGCCCAAAAAGCATATAAAATTGTTAACCCTAATCCTACATGCTTTTCTCTGTACATCACACTACTACGAGAGCATAACAAACATTGCGCAGAACCAATACTCAAAATAGCTCAATCACGTCTGAATTCCACATCATGTCTGATATTAGGACAGTGAGAAAGTCCAGAAAATATTTCCAAGAAGAGTTCTCCACTCTTCACTCATATGTAGAATAACGCTTGCCACCAGACTTAAATTCGATAACCTAGAAAACCTTATTTACACCACCTTTCGTCCCAATCTTAGTGCATAAATCATAACACTGCACATGTCCTACCTGTCAATGAATAGTTCCAGCTTCAACCATAAACAACTCAAGAGCACACAATAATAACAAACTCAGATTAACCGCACGCAAACAAATTCAGAAATATATTTCAGCAACAAGTGGCAATTCTTGGAATTACTCTACCATGACTCTTTGTTTCTTCTCCAAACCCCAAAAACTTTAACCTTAGACTGTCTACTATTGACCTCACCCCTTTCCTAAGAGGTCTGTAGGGGGTGTGCATCAGCACATCAATGTGCCTACTGTCCCTGTCCTATTGTTTCTTTTATTTTTCTTACATGTATCCATTTCATGTATTCATAACGATATTTATATTATACCTATTATATTATAAGCGATTGACAAATCAAAATAAATAAAAAAATTAAAACATGCCAGTTAAAGAACCCACAACTAGGGATATTTGTGAACATTTACTGGAAAGTCTTCTTCAGAGATCTTATTGCTCTTCTGACCTTTTAAGATTAATTTGAACACGAACATAATAGAATAAAAAATAGCTGACATGTTCACTAATATGGTGAAAACCAGCTCTTGAATTCCATGGAGAAGGTACAACTGGAGTTACTGCTCACCCACCACTAACCTACTCACTTGAACAGATGAAGAAACACACACACAAACCTGAGACACTTTGTAGGTGCCTCCTAATATTGATATCTGGGTGGAGATGTCCCTGGCAGCTCCATTCATAAGAACCAAAAGGTTGTCCTTCCTTCCACAGCCGTAGTTGGGGACATTGGCTTTTCCAGTGGAGAGGATGTCCAGCAAGGCATCTGAAGTGCGTAAAGCGCTCAAAGAGTTGTCATGGATGTTATAGCCAAGTGTGAGATTGTACGGGAGTTGGTGATTCTTGTTGATCTGTTGAATGTGAAAAATGAAGCGTAGTCTTTCTGTGAACCCAAAAGAAAACCTACTGAAAAATAAAAATGTTCATGTTATTATCATCAACAGCAACAACAAACTCCTTTTTAAAAAATCTATTTTCTTTGTTTCCACAAGCAACTGAACCTTAAGCCAACATTGATCCAAAACCAATCATCAGTTATTTCAGAAGTCAAGTGATGAACCCAGGATTAATCAGAGAGAGGAAAATAATGTCAACTTCCTTCACAATTTTTTCAGTTCCATCTTTGGATTTGAGTCTCTTCCATAAAGTAAGACAAAAGAGGAAACCCATGGAAACCCAAATCATTCAGGCAATTAAATAGGTCATTGAAATATAGGAGGAAATGAAAAAAGGAGAGTAATAGAAATGCAAATGGAGGTAATGCAACTCCACCACACTGAATGACTTACGAATGGATAAAAGAACTAGAAGGAGCACTGTTGAAAGGGAACAATATATGCGATATTTCTGTCACAGTGTTGATCATAGTGATGAGATGGTCTCCTGGGCTGTAATAGCTCCATGGACTGTTTCCATTCTGTTGCTTCAAACTCAGTGAGCATTTCAATCTAAGCTGCCCAGAGACTGACTGGGACACCAGCAGAAGCAGAAACAGGAGGTCCATAATTCTTGAGGCTGAATCAATCCCCTTGCCAATTCTTAAGAAAAATAATGACAAGTTAGTAGAATTCAAAGCACTCTCACAAGATGATCTTTCCAGTGTCTTCCCTGATTCAGACCGACACATTCCATGCATCATCTGGAAAAGAAAGAAAGGTATGCTGAAGAGCATAGACACTGACTGTCTGAAAACTTGTGCTACACAAATGTGACCTAAGATATTTATCCTTTTCTGATGAAAAATCATTTCCACGTTGCTTCAGTCTAATGTTTACATCAAAGAGAGTCACTGGAGAAGTAGCAGAAAACTGGGGTGGTGATTATTGCAGGGAGAAGCAACTTTTCCCCTGGGGACCTTAAACTTCTTTGTGGATGCATGTGAGGAGCCTTAGCTGCATAAAAACATGTTAGTGAAAAACCACAGAAAGACAACTGGAAGCTTTGTTCTGTAATGGTTGTGATCTTTCCTGTCAGGGCATGTCCAGAAAGTGAGGCAGTAGGAAGGGAACTGAATAACAATGGAACTTAAGACTAGGTCCCACTGGCCGACGGATGCAAAACGTATGCATAAATTTCGGGGGTGGCTCCATCTGTTGTCATCCACTCCAAAAAGTGGCGAAAATTTGCAATAAACAGAACGGAAAAGAATGGAAAAGAAATGGATGGGGTAGTACATAGCGGGGATGTTAAATGGATGTTTATAGGAAGCCTAGTGGATGAGCAGGATGGAAGCGGATGACATCTCCGAAGGGCTTCGGGGGAGAATTGCGAAGTGGACACATAGCAAAAGGGGCGGATGCATAGCGGATGATGCGGATGCATCACAGATGCCTATAGGAAGCAAAGCGGATGCCACACGGATGTATATCAGATGCAAAGTGTTCACTGCGCATGCAGGGATTATGAATTGTGTCAGCTCCGCAGATATAAAAGGATGAAGCACGCATGCAGTCAACATTCAGAGGAAAGATGTGCTGCCACATACATCTTCAAGGAACACCATGGTCCGTCAGTCAGGGAAGAAGAGGAAGCCAATGCCTACTCTTGCCAGCCTCGGCAAGAAGGCAGAACCAGCATCACCCCCTGGCACTGATTCTGAACCTGCTGCTGGTGCTGATAACTGCTGTGCTGGTGCTGCTGGTGCTGGTGCTGCTGCTGCTGCTACTGCTGTGGTGGACGAGCCCCAAGGCCCTCAAAGCCCTGCTGCTGAAGGCCCTGCTGCTCAAGCCCCTGAAGGCCCTGCTGCGCAAGCCCTGAGGGCCCTGCTGCTCAAGCCGCCTGAAGGCCCTGCTGCTGAAGGCCCTGCCAAAGAGAGGAAGAGGCAAGGGAAGGAGAGGGAGAGAGGAAACAGTACACCGTTTCCGAGGACCATGAGGATGAGGTGCTGGAATGGCTGAGGAAGAACGAGTACCTTGGAGAAAGGGCCACAGACTGTATCGGGACACCAAGAAGAAACAGGCAGCTTGGAGAGACAAGGCAGAGAGCCTGGGCTACACTGCAGATGTACTCCTGGTATGGTAAGCTACACCTCAAAAATCTGGGCAGGCTGCTGTCAAGTTCACTGACCAGGAGATGTACGTCATGGCCAAGTGCAGTTTCCTGGAGGGTGAGATCCGCCACCGAGGAACAGCCCCTCTGACACCCTCTCCCTCAGACATCCACAGACAGACCAGTCCTCTTCCAGCCAGGAGCCAGCGAGCCTGTCCAGGCAGGTGTCTTCAGAGGGCCCCACGGCAGGAGAAGATCACAGCACTTCTGCACAACCCTCAAGGCCCAGCTGAAGCTGCTTCTACCCAGTCCAGGTCTGCTCTCCACCCCAGGCGATGCCACAGCCTTCCGCGGCTTTCAACAGCCCATCACCTACCAAGGCTACGACTACCAGGACTTCCCACAGCAAAAACAGACCTTCCCAGTCCAGGCCCAGGTTCATTGCATGCACAGATGCCATACCTCAACCAGCTGCAGACCAGACAGCCCCACTACACTCCTCCTTCCTCCACCCCACAGCCAATCCCGTCAACGGACAATCTGTCATCAGTCTTGTGCCTCACATCTCAGGTACTTGATGAAGGGCCTCTCAACCTCACGGGATTGAGTCAGCTCTCTGAGACCTTCCTGAACACACCATCCCATTTTACTCTCGGGGCCAAGCACCCCAATAGTGTCTCAGACCAGCACTCAAGCCACAGCCACTTCCACAGTCCCTGGCCGCTTAACAGCTGAGACCATGGACATGACTCAGAGTGACTAAGAATACTGCCAGAGACTGAGTTGTTTACTTGTTCAGTTTATCTTTGTTAAAGACACTTTACTTGGTTCATTTTGCTTATTTAATAAGTCATACAGTTTACTTAAGAAAGTTAATAAAGGTTATCTTTGCTTAACACACTTAATTCAGTTTACTTGGTTCATTTTGCTTATTTAATAAAGTCATAAAGGTTACCTAAAAAGGTTTAATCAAGGTTATCTTCATTTTTTTTACCTTGGTGAAGTGTTGGTGATAAACTTTTAACAAATGGTTAAGGCTTTGCATGCTTGTGGGTTAGATAAGGATAGTTGTGGGATAGATAAACCTCCAGTGTAAACATAGTGGGACTGTATGGTCCACCATCCCAGCTGCCACACATATGGACCTTTATTATCAGAAACAATTTATTTCATTGATCAACACGTTTCAAATAAACAAAGCTCTTTATTAATGCCCTATTCATTGTAGGACCACTCAACATACATGGAACAATCTCATCAGTGTTATGCGACAGGTCAAGGAAGCATCCATTAAGCATCTACCATCCTGTCTTGCACTCCACTCTCCAGCTGGGGAGTTGCACCAGTGTCTCAGGAGGTTGCGCTGCTTCTTCCCTTCACGTGAAGCTCTGTTGGCGCCTTGCACATCCTGAGTGTCTATCAGGTTTCATGGGTGAGGAGTCTGGAAGTGTAGGGCTTCATGAGGTAGGTTCTGAGGGAGAAGGGTCATCCCCATGATGATGCATTTGTGTGTCATTGGGCAGGGGGTCTGGATCTGGGAAGCCCATGTTGAGGTTGCGTTCCAGCCCCTCCTTGAGGTCACTGGCATTGTATACCTGGGCATCTGAAGCTGACCGTTGCCTGAAGCATCGATGTACATGAACTTGTAGTCAGCATCGACCATGGCGAAGAGGATGATGCTGAAGAAGCCCTTGTAGTTGAAATAGGTGGACCCCGACTTGGCTGGAGCTTTGCAGGCCACATGCTTCCCATCTATGGCTCCAACGGTGTGTGGAAAGTTCCACCTCTGATACCACTCTTCTGCAAGTTTCCTCCAGCCTTGTTCAGTGGTGGGGCATTTGAGGAGCTCCTCCACGTATTCTTCAATGATGGCTTCACCACTTCTCTGACCACTTTGCTGATGCTGTTGTGTGGCACCCTCCACGCATACTGCATGTTTCTGTATGTGGTTCCAGAGGCCAGGTGGCGCAGAGTCAGTGCCACCTTCAGTCCAGGGTCCAGGTTGGGACGGAAGTTGGTGCTAGGCTTGTCAACCTGGGTCTCAGACGCTCTACAAGTTCATCAAACATGGCTGGTGGCATCCTCATGAAGTGATGGAATGCACAAGGGTCTTCATTCCTCAGCTCCACCATGGACTGGTCAGAGTCCAAACTCCATTCTTCTCACGATCCATCCTTGGACCCCACACAGCTCTTGGACGTCTCCTTCTTCTCCTTCTGTATAAAAGGTGAAACAGTCTGAACAGGGTTTGGTTCTGGTGATGAATGATTGCAGTACCATACGGACTGTGTCATGATCCATGGTGCAGAACAATTGATGATATTGAAGATCAAGACCAAGGGTGAAGAGGTCTGTACACCACGGCTGCTGGACTCATATTGAGATGCAGATGATTTCCTCCCCTTTTTAATCGGAATTATCGGTAGTCCGCTAGGTTGTCCCTTCTACATCGCTAGGTGTCCTTCTACATACTCTAGACATACTGCAGACATCCTAAATATCTGAGATACATCCCAGATACAAATGTCTTGTCCGTTTTGAATACTTTTCTACGACATGCATACGCTTACACCCTTTCTATTTCTGTGCTACTAACGCTGTGTGGACGTTCCGTGTACCTTTCGTTTCCTCCCCCTTTCCATTTTCAGCTGTAGCGGATGTAAGTTGAGGGGATGGCCAGAGGATGCAGAGAGGATACAGCAGACATTTAATGGATTGTGACGGACATAAAACGTTTGTTGCCCATATATGTCGTGGAAGTACATCACATGCGGCGGAAAGTTCATCCGCTCACAAAGTTTTGTGCAGCTCAAAACTTCATGAGCGGATGAAATCTCAGTGGATGGATGCTCCAGGGATAGAGCGTATGAAGCACGTATGCAGTGAGTACACAATGGATGCATAGCATTTTCCAATGGATGGCAAGGTTTTTTTTAACATTTTACATCCTCCTTGTATCCGTTAGTGCAGTGGGACAGGGGCTTTACTTCTGTTCTCCTTCAACATAGTCTCTTCTCTCCAGAGTCTACTGGGGAAGATCACTGCTATTGCCATGGAAGCAATGAACCTTGAATTCTGCCTAATGTTTAGAGTAGGGCCTGTTGGAGATTTTCTCATCTTAAATCTACATACATGAATCCTAAACTGCAGCTGGTTTTAAAATTGCCTGTGCCTGAAGTGAAATTACATTTTCCATTTTTGCTAGCAATATCCATTTATGGATGAGAGCTGACAAAGGGTCAGGAAAGTGACAGCCTGTGCACTATATCATTGAGAAAATAGTGAGAAACTTATAGAGTGGATAGAATTTTTTCAACCTCTTTAGCATTCCATCTGTTACCCTTCCATGTTCATGTAGGACACTCGGCTCCTTTCCATTCTGAAGTTCATTTGTTTATGAAACAAACCGGGCACTGTCTGGTCTGCAGCTGAGATCACTGTGGGGTGGACAGTGCAAACTGACTTTTTGCTGCATCCACCCAGGAAAATTGTTTTGGGGGACTGGTGGCCCTTTCCCTGCTTGTATGGATGGATTTGGTGGGTGAGACCATTGCGACACCCCCATCTCCAAGGCTGTGTGTGAAGCTCCACAAAAGACCTCCAAGGGCTTGGAAGGTGCCGTTGTTGTGCTAGATTGTTTGGATCCACTGATGAGGGATTTGTATCTCTTATCTGGAGAGGGAGACATGGACGTGTCTACCTTGGCCAAGAAGGGAGAACTGCAGGGCTGAGGGAGAGGTTGAGGGGATAGGCAGGTCCTTCTTTATCTTGAGGAGCAGAGGATGGGCCACTACACCGAAGATGTCCTCTGCCATGTGGGCTGGTTGTGCCCAGAAGGTAGGAAGCCCCTTCTCAGTCAGAAATCTCCCCAGCCCAATTTCTGGGTTTGCCTCAGGGGAGGCCCCAGGGGAGAGGAGGGGGAGCAGCTACCACCATCCGTGGTTTGTTAAAGGCTCTCAGGAAGCTGCCCCTGGACCTGCATTGTTCTCAGGGTGGCAGAGAGATGATTTCCTCAGCTTAGGTTGTCGGAATATGGTTCTTGAGAGGGAGCTGAGAGATCCATTTGATCCCTTTAACCTTGGACAGAGAGATATTCAAAGGTCATCTCAAGTGTCTGCAACAAACTCCTGCAGTCTTCATGGTTCCCAAATAGGAATCCAGTTAAGCCACTTATTAATTCACATCTCAATTGTTTTACTATCCAGGGTTCAGTAATTGCTATTCTTACGGCTAAAGTTAAGTATTATAATAAGTGTCTTGTCTTTAATATTGTCCTAACACTATTTGAGAACTTCCTCTTTATTTTCATGCTCTGGATAAAATTTCCTGCCATCCTAAAACAGTTCCTTCAGCACTCAGGNCTGGATAAAATTTCCTGCCATCCTAAAACAGTTCCTTCAGCACTCAGGATGAGCCCCCTTGGATGAGCCAGGGCAGCTCAGGTAACCTTTTATGACACAATGGGTATGATGTCACAATCCTTGATCCAGCTGTACAGAGATGCTAGGGGAGCTCCTTTGGCATCTGTGGACTCCTCAGGAGGAAGGGGTTGCAAGCCAAAAGGGAGACCTGTGGATAAAATTTCATTCTGTGAATAAAATTCCCAGCAACCCTGAAACAGCTCCTGGGCTCTTTCCAGGGGTGTCTTCAAGCACTCAGGCATTGCTTTAGTTCCTTGGACTTCCCCAAATTTCATACAACTTACCTATATAGATTTCAGAAAGTGATATTTTCTTATTTTTTCCTCCATGGAATTCTTAACCAATACATCTCAGAACTCCCTGTTATCAGCTGTTCTCCCACGAAGGTATTTCTTGAAAGGTAAAATGACAGATAGTTAAATATTTTCAGATAGTTAAATATTTTTTTTGTTTTCTCAGATACAGGAAAATGTACCAAGTAACCAGTAGGTATCCTGGCTATTCCGGCCCTGCTTAGCTCCAGTGGCTGCTTAAGGATCAATAGACTGTGATTACAGTGAAGGTGGCTAGATTCTCCGCAGCCACCCTGGGGATTCATGGGAGACACATCATTGATCCATTATAGCTATTTTACACAACTAATGTAGCAAACCCTTTTGCATTACTACTCCTTTGCATTTGGGCTGTGGGCCTCAAAGTTTAAAGGTTCATATTATAGTATAGTTAGGCCATTTGTAACTGACAGGCTAGATGGCAAATTTTGATTTTAATATATTATCTGTTGTATTATTTCATTCTGGAATTTTTAACTGGATAGTCCTTGAGTGTTTTTATTTGTTCTGGTCTCTGGCCTTTGATTGTAATAAACTTGATTGGTGCAATTGCCATTTTCCAAGAAGGATACCGGGTAAAGGAGCATTATGAAGGATAGCTTGACTGGTGTCCTGCGGTGGGTAGTGGGTAATATTGTTCTTCAGATAAAGGAACAATTCATGGCGTGTGTCTTCAGAATGCACATGGCACGGGGGCGGGGGGCAGGTGTGCAGAGTTATCATGATTTAAAAACTCTAGGACGAAACCGTAATGATTAATTACTGAAACAGGCTGATCACTGGGCCGACCTGTTAGTTCATGTGCTCATGCGCAGTGCTCTATGAGTATGTTAAATGGCATGAGTTTGAAAATTGACAGGGCCCTCCCGCGGCAATTGAGTGGCGTCTCGCCAATGTAATTAAGACGGCTAAGAAACTACGGCTAATTCAGTGGTTCTGAGAGTCCAGGAAATACATGGGGCCGTCCTTGCGGGTTCCGTGGGGACTCTGAGAAGGGGGCAAGCCCAGAGGATAGGTGGGTAGTGCGGGGTCGGGCGGAAAACAGCTGGGGCTGCTCAGCTGGGAGACCGATGACC